>WNWU01000034.1:6705190-6743679 GCA_012654045.1 Ptyas mucosa
TATTCTATTCTATTCTATTCTATTCTATTCTATTCTATTCTATTCTACCAGATTCTTATGTATAGGCTTGAATAAATCCATGCTGCAATTTAGGAATGTTCCTGATTCTTTGCTCCTGATAGGTGTCATATTAACTAGTTTCTAAACAACCCAAAAAAACACGAAGAAGGCTGACTGTACTGTGTTATAGTACAGCTTACTTTATTTATTGAGACCTGCATATCTGGTAAAATTGCTTCTCAATCAATAATACAGGAAGTACTATTAGTTCACTGCTGATGATTCCCTTCATCCCAATGACAACCTAAAAATACATTTTGAAAAATAGCCAAATTAAAGCCGATCATGAATTCTTGAGAATTCAAGAAGAAACACTGTCATCTCATGAAATTTAGTGATCCTGTGCAATTTGGGAAATTTTAATGACTGTAAATGTGTTTTTTTGGTTTAATTTTGATATCGCCTAAGTTCTGATTGTTTTAAACTCAAGCCTCCAAGTGTGGGGGAAGGGAGAAACTTGCTCAGGCAGTCCCAAGAAATTCCCCTTAGACCTTAATCTTTGTGCTGCATCTCCAACCTTCTTATGTGACCTGAGAAAAAAGAATATATATTTCAATAGGATTTAGACATTTCTTTAACTTGGCACTGTTACTGTGTCAATTTCTTTTCCAGTGGTGGGATTTTCACTACAGGTTCTGTGGGTGTGGCTTGGTGGGCGTGGCATGGCTTGGTGGGCGTGGCTTGGTGGGCATGGCAGGGGAAGAATATTGTAAAATCTCCATTCCCTCCCCACTCCAGGGGAAGGTTATTGCAAAATCCCCATTTCCTCCCGATCGGCTGGGGTTCGGGAGGCAGAGAATAGATGGGGGCGGGGCCAGTCAGAGGTGATATTTACCGGTTCTCTGAACTACTCAAAATTTCCACTACCGGTTCTCCAGAACTGGTCAGAACCTGTTGAATATCACCTCTGGTCTTTTCCCTCTAAAGTTTCATTTAAAGGCTGTTTTGAGAGTTCCTGAATGAAACTTTTCTGTAAGAAATTAAAAGTGGTAACATTTCTGGATGGTAACACCAAAGGTGTTGTGGATTCGGATCCAGAATTTTCTTGTAAGATAAGCCTACTCCAAAACTTTAAAACTGACTCATTTTTTTTCTGGAAAGTTTGTAAAGTTTTATTTTCCCCTTTCCAAATGGTACATTTCTAAACCTCTCCCAACTTCTTCATAAACAAGAGACTGTCTATGTATGTGTGTGTAGATTTATAGTTTATAGCCATTGCTTCCAACAAGAATAAAATGATTTCCAGTCTCTATAAGTCTTTAAGAAAAAAAGTACATCAAATAAATGCCTACATATTTAAGTTTATGGCATTGTTGTGACAGTTCATCTGTTGACTAATGGGATTTTGGGTGCTCCTTTCCAAAAACACCATGCTTGATTTTTCTTTGTACGATAGTCAGCAAATCAAAACTGTTGCCTTGAAATCAATGTTTGTAAAAGAAACATGTCGCCACTTCTAAAAGAAAGAGATTATGCAACATCCAAGTGAAGAGAAGACTCCCCTCCTTCAAAGAGCAGAAAAATAGCCTGAGTGGCGCAGTAGACTAAGGCACTGTGATTAACATTCAGCAGCCTGCAATTACTGCAAATTCTAGTCTCACCAGGCTCAAGGTTGACTCAGCCTTCCATCCTTTCTAAGGTAGGTAAAATGAGGACCCAGATTATGGGGACAATAAACTGACTTTGTATAAATATACAAAAGTATGAAGGCTATTGCTTAACGCATTGTAAGCTGCCCTGAGTCTCCGGAGAAGGGTGGCATATAAATCAATTAAAAAAAAAAGTCTGGCTTGTCTATTATACCAATATCACAAAAACAAAAACCCAAAGGAAAAACTTCTGGTAGTTACTTCTGGTGGTACAATTGTCAGCATTGCAAAGTAACATCTTCCATATTTGCTTTTTTACTCTACACTCCATGGATGCCACCATCACTAATAATGATATTTTTTCATCTTAAAGTTTGCAGAATTATTATGACATAAACATTAACAGATTAGAGAAGATTTTACTAGATGCATCAATCATCTACAATATTATTGTAGGATATGCAGGTAGCAATAGAGGGCATTCTTTCCTCCCACCTCAAATTTAGGGAGACTAAAATGTAAGAGGTAACCAACGTATCATTGCAAAATCATAACTGACTGATTTATCCACAACGCATCCACTGGGATCATGTTTTCTTTCTAGGAACACTATGTTATTTAATCTCAGTAGGAGACCAAACACAGAGCACTCATTATTCCTAAACTGAAAGGAATCTATTTTGCAGATACATTTCAGTTCAGCAAAAATTGTTATCAGAAGTTTGCTTTGATGTCTTCCTTTTTTTAAAAAAATGATACATGAGTTTTAAGGTCACTGACCATGTATCCTTGAAGATTCAGGTGTTTTTCTATGGGTTTCTGAATTCTGACATTTTTGAAATGTGCTTGTGTTTGTGTATGTGCCGCGTTGAAAACCAAGAACTTGTATTACCAGAACACAACATACATCACATTGAAAGCAGAACTGATGAATGAACCCTTGCGGCTGTAGTTGGTATTATTAGGATACGTGATACATTATGACCACAGAACTGGCACTGGGTTTACTACAAGGATTAGTTCTCTATGTTATAATGTTATATAAACATAGAGTCTCTATGTTTATGAATGCTCTTGCTCAAACATACATGCATACTCACCTTTATCATCATACCTGAAAGATAGACAATTCTTTTGCAAAACTACAGATGCTACATACTGCAAATAAACGATAAAGTTATCTGAAGAGATTTCAAAGCACAAGTATTTATACTCCTTCCTATTTGCTAAGCAGGTAGTGTTCTGTTTATATCTTCCATTAAATATCAGAGGTTCCTGGTCTTGTCAATCAGTATGATCTCTTCATAAGTGTTCATCGGAATTAGGTGTGGGCTGCTGCTGGTTCGGGTGAACCTATAATTCCAACAATCAGCTGCCCCCCCCACCCCCGCCCTATCCTGTCCTATATTTCCTTCTTTGTGGCTCAGCTGATTCGTGTGGCATAGCTGATTTCTGCACCTCCACTGTTCTACTTACTGGGGCTGCCATAGAAGCTTCAAATTGCTGTATTTTGAACGCTGCGTACACACGTATTAGGTGCGCGCTCAGAACCAGTTGTTAAACCAGTTGCAGCCCACCACTGATTGGAATGTATGACTGCAACTGCAGCCTTTATTTTCCCCATAATTATTATTATTAGAAATTGCTCCTTCCTTCCTTCCTTCCTTCCTTCCTTCCTTCCTTCCTTCCCTCCCTCCCTCCCTCCCTCCCTCCCTCCCTCCCTCCTTTAAGATACATTTATTTGTAGTGAAAAGCTCTAACAGGAAGCCACTGTAACTTAAAACATTTATCACCTATTAATAAACCTAATTTCCAGGCCAAGAATCTTTAATGCTACCAAATAAATGCTACTATACTACTCTATCAAAACTTTTTCTGAAATATTGGTTGCCCTGGTTCTGCAAATAGGTCCCTATTTTGTACGTCCAAAATTAATTCTGGAATTTTTGTTGTTCTTAGAAATGGTGTTTCTCTAGAAACTGCAGTTTTGAGCACTGGCCATTACGATGCTGTAGTTACAAAAGCCAAATATAATAGAGTGAAAATCAAATGACACAAATGTTTGCTGCTAAAGATCCAGATTTACACCCCTAAAAATATCAAAAACCTAACTAATAGAAATTTACCATTCATTTTTTGAGTGATAGTTATTGTATTGTCTGTTCAAGAAATTATTTTATCTTTGCAATCACTGTGCATTTATTATAATAAGAAGCAGCTGTAAACATAGATATCCTGAAGATAGAGGTCTAGTTTGTACATAGATGGACAGGAGTTAGTTACACAGATTAATACATAATTCTATGTATTTAAATATATTCTAAAATCTATGTGTTTAAAGCTAGCCAGCTTCCAACAAGCAAAACCAATGTGGGTAAGCTGGATTTGCTTAAAGGTATGAATCACTTAACATTTTGGGGATAAAGTCCAACATAAAACAAATCAAAACTGGAAAATTCTAGGGGGTGAAATATCTAAGAAGTTGGAGGACAGATTTCCCAGTACAGTGTTTACACATACTTATTATCGTCCGTGTCCATTAGACAACAAAAGTCTTCCCCTGTCTATGGGGAAAGACCAAACTATCTCATCAAATACTGTTTGGATCATAGCAATCATATGGAGTTGTGCTGGTCATTCGTACCATCAGTATCTAAACTTGAAATTACGGGCTTAGGTGACAAATTTTATTACATTTTCTTCTCTCTTTTTTTTTATGAATGCCCACAATCTGGCTGAGAGAAAAGAAAAAATGGCTCAATTTGCCGTATATAAAACATATCATTTCCATGATCTTTATGGAAGAGAATATCTTCTGGCAGCTTAGTGTTTTCTTCAAACTCAATGACAGTCTGAGGAGGGAGGAGAAAGGGAAATAACGTCTCTTTCATAAACCTTTAAAGCCTATGACAAGCTATATCTTATTTTGGCAGATGGAATGGGAAATAAATGATAGCTTAGCCATAATCATAAGGACTGATGGGCTGCCTTTGTAAACTGGGAAGAATGAAACATTTATAACAAAAGAAATTCAGATTTATTTTCCTAAAGCCGAATGCAATTGTGTACCAGTTTGCTAACGGGTGACAAAATAGATTCAGAATAGATTTCATATCCATCTGTCAATAAATATTAATTGAATATCGTTCAGGCTTTCAACAGCTTCGTTCTTAAAATAAGTGTTAAATAGATATTTGTCTCTTACTTCAGTATTAAATGGAGTCTGGCGAAAAGTTTACAGAATTGTCAGTAGAGGTTTAATAAAAATCAAAACCAGTGAAATGCAGGACTACAATATGGTGCGCTAATTAGAATACCAAAACAGGAATTCGGAGTCCCACAGTCAGTCACAAAGTTGATTGGTTCATTTGGGCAAATAGAGTATAGTTACTTTGAAATAGAGTGGTTACTTTACTAGTGTACACTTAAAACTGCTAAAAGTGTTTAAATAGGAGAAATAAAAGGAGAAAGACAAAATATGGTGACAATACAGATTTCTTGGAAGAAGGGACCCCGGTGCATTTACAAAAAAATAAAATAAAAAATAAATTTAATATAAAATTAAATTTCTTTGGGATCACATACCTGCTGGAGCTGAAAGATATTCAGCCAGGCTGCCATTTTCCCTCCAGGGGTTTCTATTCATGCCATAAAACCAAGCAAGGGTAAAAGACAAGTATGAGTAATGCAGTTCAGAAATAATTGTGTCCTTCTCAGATTGTGTCCTTGTCTGTAACCATTAAAATGGGAAGGGAAAATTTCACCCAAAGTTTTTTCGCAACAGACATAAATCCTTCAACAGCTAAAAAAATGCAATTCTTACCCATAAAACAAAGATCATTTCCCTATTAGAAATGTTGGTTTAATGCATTCTGAGAAATCCAGGCTCCCTAGGATAACTACACCATTAGTTTGGGAATCTGATATTTTATAATTCAAACTGGGGCTGCCCCGAAGTGTTCTTTTAATTTATCTCATTTGTGAAAATTTGGAGGAACTAATAAAAGAAGGGGGGACAGACAGAATACTTGCAAAAGCAGAAACAATCTTCTCTTATAGAACACTTTTTATTTGTTGCTTATAATTTATACTTCTAGGCTACCTTCTCAGCCGCAATTCTGAGCATGACACAAGTAGTTCTCAACTTACCACAATTCATTTAGTGACTGTTCGAAGTTACAATGGCACGGAAAACAGTGACTTATGACTGTTTTTCACTCTCGTGACCGTTGCAGCATCCCCCATAGTCATGTGATCAAAATTCAGATGCTTTGGCCCACTGACTCATATTTATGACGGTTGCAGTGCCCAGGGTCATGTGATCATCTTTTGTGACCGTCTGACAAGCAAAGTCAAAGGGGAAGCCAGATTTACTTAACAACCATGTTACTAACTTAACAACTGCAAATATAGCGATTCACTTAATAATTGTGGGTTATTAAGTCGTAAGAAAGGTTGTAAAAATGAGACAAAACTCATTTAACAACTGCCTCGCTTAGCAACAGAAGTTTTTGGGCTCAATTTTGGTTGTAAGCCCAAGGACTACCTGTACTAGGGTTAAAATAGAACCGTTAGATTCAGGGGTGAAATCTACTTCCCGCGCTTGGACCCTCTGCACATGTGCAAACCCTTTTGCGCATGCACAGAAGGGTAAAAAACAGGTTACTTCCTGGTTAAAACCAGGAAGTAATGACGACCAGGCAGGTGGGCGGAGCCTCGCACTGCCATCGCTACTGGTTCTCCAAACCACCGGACGCCATCACTACCAGTTCGGCAGAACCGTTCTGAACCAGGAGCATTTCACCCCGATTACATTTATCTTCATCATCGCTTGAATATAGCCGCCCATCACACATATGTGACTCTGGGTGATGAACAAAGTTACAAAAAGAACAATACTATATTATTTTATAAAATTTAGCACATTTTAGTTCCAAATCCCATTGGGGAAGTCTGGCAATGATAATGCAAGCTTGAGTATGATTAACACTTTGCTCTAATACTATATGTTCATGTGTAATTAACTTCCATTTCATATCTCAATTAATCCCTTTTATTCCTTATTTTGTCATTGTTGCTATGCTACTGCCTTTAACATTTTTGTACTGTTGCTTGGAAATCCCAAGAAAAGAGCCCGGCCATAAATAATTTAGGGTATCACCATTCATGCAAATGTCACTGCTGCTGTTTAAGCATAAATCACATTTAGCTGTTGCTATGAATTGTTAATTTGACCTTCCCTGGGAAAACTTGTGTTATATCAGACATAATTTGTTTACTTAGTCCATTGTAATAATGTTGATTAGCTTAAAAGGGACTTGTGACATTTTGATACTTTGTTGTACAACCAAATCATATTTGGGTTCAAGGTCTAGTTCTTGCTACATAATTCTCTCTCTACCATGGAAGGTAAAATGCTTTAAAAGCAGGATATTTGTGAAATAGGGAAAAATGTTACAATATTGCATATAAATCGGTGATAAACCATAAAAAAATAATCAAACACAAGGAAGTCCCATCAGTGGTGGGTTTCAAAATTTTTTACTACTAGTTCTGTGGGTATGGCTTGGTGGGTGTGGCATGGATTGGTGGGCGTGGCTTGGTGGGCATGGCAGGGGAAGGATACTGTAAAATCTCCATTCCCTCCCCACTCCAGGGGAAGGTTACTGCAAAATCCCCATTTCCTCCTGATCAGCTGGAACTCAGGAGAGAATAGATGGGGGCGGGGCCAGTCAAAGGTGGTATTTACTGGTTCTCTGAACTACTCAAAATTTCCACTACCGGTTCTCCAGAACTGGTCAGAACCTGCTGAAACCCACCTCTGAGTCCAATGAATATATGATTGGGTCTCGAATCTCAAGGTCCATGGAAGAAGTGGTTCTTTGGTAGATGACAAAAAGTCTTATATATGCAGACAGCCATTCCTTAGCTGCTGGTCTTCAAGCAGGCTTTGCAATTGGGATATGCAAATCAGCTCATTTTAGTTTCATGGAATTTCTCATATTCGAAACAAAGCTATTTTTGGCTCGTTACCGTGTCTGTTTAAGGATTCTACGGAGAAAAAAATTCTGCATGGCACTCAAATTTCTGTCATTTGTGGAGTCCTTGGTGCTCTCTGAACTTGCAAACATTTCATTACCTAACTAGGCAGCATCATCCATGCTAATGAGTGTGAGGTTTGCTCCCAGTTTATATACAGTGGCTTGCCCCATCAATTTTGGTGGGGGGTGGGGTTTTCTTCTTGGTAGTTTTTTTGAATAGGACATTGTTTTCTGCTTGATTCGTTGATTCCATCATCTTGCTTGCTTTTGTCAGTAAATAAGTACAAATCAGGTAAAAATACTGATACACTCAAATGAATTTCTATTCTACTCCTATATGGCAAAGGAACAGCTCTTAATGAAGAATGAAAGAATATCTAATGAAATGATATCAGTAGGACTTACTCTGGGCGATTGTTTCTGTAAAGAGTCTTGTAAGGTCAGTTATGCTGCAAAAAACCCTGGATTTGGATAATAAGACCAAAAATTGCTAAAAGCTTGCCACCCTACAACCCCCACCTGCCCACCTGCTTCGTCCTGGAAAACCTGTTGAAAGAAATCTGATAAGAGAAATCATATTCTTTCTAACTTCATTTTCTTCACTGTAGGACAATTTTGCATAAACAACTCTTCTGGTTGCCCATTCATGCATTCTTTAGCCCAAAATTCTTATTTCAGGAAGCGTCAGCCCTGTATATGCGTGTCATTCCCAATCATGTAGACATAGATGTATTTAATATTGTTGTGGCCCACCACTAGCCAGTGAAGCTGGCAGCAGACTTGGACGATGAGGAGATTGGGGAGGAACTTGGGCCAGTTCTGGAGTCTGGAGAAGGCTCTGATGGATGCTCTGCGTCGGATGCAGAAATAGAGCCAGGGCCGTCCAACATTTCCCAGCCACTGGAGAGGCAGCTGCCTTTGGAGGCTGATATGAGTGAGGAGGAAGAACAGTTGGGGCCTGTTCCAGATGCATGTATGCACAGAGCCGTTAGGAGAGGTGAACAACGGAGGACAAGGAGTTGACTCAGGAAGCAAAGCACACGTGGACGCTGAATTGCCCCTCCCTGGCTGGGGAATAAATAGAAGGAAAGGGGAGTGGTGGTCGTAGGAGACAACAGTTCGGATTTCCAAAGATTTTTCTCATTGTGTTGGCCACAGAGACTGCTTGCCAAAACTTAATTTGCAGTCTTTTGGCTGGGAGCTCATGGCCTTGCAATTATCGCAAGGAACTGATAAGGTCTGTTGCTGCTGTTAACTCCTTGAAGGACTCTTGCCTGGACTTTTCGGTGGGTGAATGCAATTAATTCACAAGAGATAAATAAAGAGGGGGTTTTCATGACAAGGACTCTGTTTCTTGCTTCTGCTAAGGCTGGGTCAGAAAAAATATAAGCACCTTTTCTTACAGCTCAGTGTTCCATTGGGTAGAAGTATATGTTGAACCCAGTCAATAAATTTCCATAGCCATATTCCCAAGATTCAAGACTGCAATCACCACAAACACACAATGACAACTTTGGCTTTGACAGGGAAATAATAAAGACTGTAATCGTATACAGAAGTTGAATGTAAGAATGGAGTACATTTTACACACAATTATATTATTATTATTATTATTATTATTATTAATAATAATAATAATAATAATAATAATAATAATAATATAATAACAACAACAACAACCACCACCACCAAGGTATTGTGTGTTAAGGGACATGTGTAAATGGCACCCCCTAGGCCAGCATTCAGATTTTCCCTCCTTGGCTGCCCACAAATGAGAATGTAATAATTTGGGATAACATCTTTCTTTCTGAAGTTAGGCATTCTGTATCTTGTCTCATGGTGGAAAGGGAAAAAAAAATCAGGCAATCACTACATGGCAGTGGTGGGTTGTCCCCGGTTTGGACCGGTTCACAAAAACCGGTAGTAAAACTGGTGGGAGGCTCCGCCACCACCCTGGATGTCATCATAGGGCGCATGTGCAGAAGCTTGGTGCACGAGCGAGTGATGTGAGCGTGTGTGCACAATCCCATTGTGAACCAGTAGTAAAGGTAAGTAGAACCCACCCCTGCTACATGGTAGTAAAAAGATATGGGGCATGGGAGATACAGGAGGAGAATCTCTCCCTCCCTCCCCCTCTCCCTCCCTCCCTCCCTCTCTCTGCAAACTTTTACAGATTTTGAATGACTCAATTGCATTAAAATAAATGCAACATATTTAAATGCTAATCAGTTCGCTGAAGAGCATCTCTAATGTGGCTAGGATTATGTCTAAGGGCTCTGCAGGTGGAAGAGGCCTTGTACATAATCCATGCTCCACTAGGGAAGCATTGATAGCATTTTCCTTGTGGTAGAGTTCTCAATTTCCACAATCCCTCCCTCTTTCCTTTATGGATACTAAATGTAGGTGATGACTAGGCTGAGCCCGAGGGAGGGATTAACCTGATCATCTCCTACACACTAAAATGGTCCAGAAAGAGTTGTGTTCAGAGAAGTTTGGAGAAGTGGTGTTTTGATCACCTTAACTCTTGTTTGGAGAGAGCAGTACAATCAGATGTCCCAAATGGTTTCAGAGAGTTCGTATTATTATGCAAAGATCTAGGCATCTGATAGATCTAGGGCCAGGGTACTTACGAGACCGCCTGCTGCTACCGATAACCTCCCACCGGCCAATACGCTCTCACAGAGTGCCGTCAGTCAAGCAATGTCGGCTGGCGGGGTGCCGTCAGTCAAGCAATGACGGCTGGCAGCCCCCAGGGGGAGAGCCTTCTCTGTGGGAGCACCCGCCCTATGGAATGAGCTACCTCCTGGAATAAGACTGATCCTGGACCTTCGTACCTTCCGCAAAGCCTTGAAGACTTACTTATTCCAGCAAGCCGGCCTAGTTTAAATTGGTTTTAAATTGGGATTTTGAATTTTATAGATTTGGGGTTTTAAATTGGGAGGCCGATCGATTTAATATCTTTTAATTATCTTAATTTTTGTATTGTATGTATTTTAATTCTGGCTGTTCACCACCCTGAGTCCCTTCTGGGAGAAGGGTGGGATACAAATTAAATAATAATAATAATAATAATAATAATAATAATAATAATAATAATAATAATTTCTGCTTGAATTATAAGTTTCAACCACCAGAAGTTGACACAGCTACTGTATGAAACTGTAATTGGCTGGAGCCAGTAGTGAAATCCAATTTTTTTTACTACCGGTTCTGTGGGTGTGGCTTGGTAGGCGTGGTGGGTGTGGCTTGGTGGGCATGGCAGGGGAAGGATACTGCAAAATCTCCATTCCCACCCCACTCTGGGGCCAGCCAGAGGTGGTATTTGCCAGTTCTCTGAACTACTCAAAATTTCCGCTACTGGTTCTCCGAACCGCTCAAAATGTCCGCTACCAGTTCTCCAGAACCTGTCAGAACCTGCTGGATTTCACTTCTGGCTGGAACACTGATCACTAAACCAATACATTTTTTTTTGTAGGCACTATTTGTATTGTATTCAGTTTTCAGATCATTGGAAGTAATGCTTCCAGAATGATGCCTTTTGATGACACACTGTGTTTTAAACACACAATACATGCATTTTTTCCACAGCACCAGTTTTGTTTTATGATGCAACTATCTGTATAGTAGTTTATCCATTGACCTGATTTTCTGCATTTTCACAATACTCTAAGTACCTTGGTTAAGGTACTAAACCACCAACAAGCCAGATACTTTTTAATGTAATATATTGGAAGGGCTGCCAATTCTTTATTGTAAACATCCAGATTACCATAAGGTGGTAGCAAAGAAATATACACAACTCTAAATCCTTGCTGTCACCCCTGTTGGGCATCTGGATTTTTGCAACCCGGATTTGCTAGCCCTCAATATGGTACCTTCTTGCTGAAGCAATTTGATGTACAGTTTAATAATCTTCAATAAGCATGTGTTTGTATTCGAAGAAGCAAAGGACACCTTGTTAATAATGACTTGAATGCCAAGAAGTAAATAATAAGTAGCTCAAAGTAACTTATTTGACCTTTACTAAATTTAATCTGTATTGTGAAACTAAGAGAATATAGACTGGAGTTTTGGATCTGCAGTATTTGTTAAAAAAAAATTATACTAACCTGCAGGTGTCCAGCTATTATGCTAGGAGGATGGGTAATTTTTTTAAAAAAAATAACTAATTGCTCCTGAAGTAGTAGTCATGCAGTGGTGTAAATAAGATGCAGTAGGAAAGTCTGCTATGACTGGGTAAAGTTCAGCTCCCATTGTAGATTTAAAAAAAAACAACCACACATGTATATTTTATTTGTTTTATTTATAAAATGTATTTCATCATCCATTCTAAATAAATAACTCTAGGGTGGTGCTATACATTTCCTAAATACATAAATAATGCATATATGTTTAGCCAAATGCTTTGGTGCATTGTAGGCCCCGAGAAAGGAAAACAGAATAGTTTGTTTTTGCTTTTTCACTTTTATTTTTAGTCTTTCCAACACCACAGACTGTTGGCAAGAAATGGTGTGAAGAAGCTCTGTCTCTATCTGTCAGCGGGATAACTCTCCAAAAACAGAACAGTATCAAATTTGATATGAGAGGGAGGTTGAAGCTGGCAAAAGAAAACACCAAGTTTGCAAACAAGCTGGATCCGGCTGGGGAGTGTGGAGGAAACAATTCCAAAAATTTTCTCCCTGTCTGAATTGGAAAGCTGCTAAGTCTTTCATTCTAAGGCCCTCCTCCTCTGGTCATGTGATCTCTAGCGGTAGCCTGCTCATTGTTTCCAATGCACACCTACAAAGAAACCTACATAGAGATAGAAACACACACATTCACAGATGCAGTATTGATTCACTCATGTTTATCAGTATCTCAAGCACATAATGTGCACACAGCACCTATGCTGGTAAGAATCACCCACAAACACATACTACCTAAGAACAGCTCCTGATTATTCCCTGGGATGAAAGTGCATACATACATCCTGAGGCCACCAGGCTCAAGGTTGACTCAGCCTTCCATCCTTCTGAGGTGGGTAAAATGAGGACCCAGATTGTTGGGGGTAATATGCTGACTCTGAAAGCCACCTAGAAAGGGCTGTAAAGCACTTTTGTGAAGTAGTATTAAGTCTAAGTGCTATTGCTATTGCTACATGCAACATAGGTAGTTCAATGGCTAAGTGTTGTGGTTTGCCAGTGGCCTGTGTGGATTGTTGCTGATCCCGACGAAGAGGAGGCTGGTGTGGTGTCGCGCCAGCAGCCTGTGCAACGGTGCTCAAGTCGGACAGCGTGGAGGCTGAAGAAGATGTGGTGCCAGAGGCAGGGATTCAGCCAAGGCCTTCAGAACCTCCAGAGGCTCCTTTAAGTGCAGAGGATGAAGTGGAGGAGCCTCTTCTCAATGCACGAGCACACAGAGCTGCCAAAAGGCAGGAGTGGCTACTCAGGAGGAAGTCTCCTCGAGAGTAAGGCTTGGGGCTAATTGGCCACTCCCTTAGCCTATTTAAGTTTGCACACAGCTTATAAAAAGTTGCAGGAAACAACGTGTGTTCGTCCGTTCGTTCGCTGATCATTGAGTTTGAATTTTCTCTGCAAACCTGGCTTCTGGGCTTTCTGCCAACTCTAGTAAGACTCTATCTTATCTGTGGAATTTCTGGCAGAAATTGTTAAGAACATTTTATTAACAGCCTGCATTTGCAAAAGACTGTGTTTTGAAGTAAACTGAGTTTTGTTCGAAGTTTGTATGTGCTACATTCTTTAGGATCCGTACCTGGGGCAGAACACTAAGACACTGAGCTTGTCAATCAGAAAGGTTGGCAGTTTGGCGGTTTGAATCCCTAGTACAGGTCTCCTGCATGAGCAGGGGGTTGGACTAGATGACCTCCAACTCCTGTTACTGTTACTTCATTGCACAGAATAAAATATTAACACATACAGTGGCCACCACTGGAGGGATGGGAAAAAATTCCAGGAGCCATGTTCTTTATGCTTTCCCTACCTTGTTTACATATGCTCAACTAGAGGCTTGATTTCAAATCCTATCAGCCCTTATAAGATATGAAACAGATGAAAATCTTCTTAGGGATGTTGGACTAGCTGCTTCAGGGTAAGTTACTATGTCCAAGATGATTCTAGTAGGGGTCCCTACCTTTGGGATGAAGTAAAAGTCCCATCACATGTCTGTCCCGTCCTGTTATATTATGACCATGGTTAAGGGAGATGGACATTTTTGTTACAACAGCAAGGACTATTCTTTCTCCCTTATCTCTGAGTCAGGTCTGGCAACTTTAGCATGCATGAATAGGCAAGGAAGGAATTATGCATTTAAAGCAGGTTCTGACAGGTTCTAGAGAACTGGTAGCGGAAATTTTGAGTAGTTCGGAGAACTGGCAAATACCACCTCTGGCTGGCCCCAGAGTGGGGTGGGAATGGAGATTTTGCAATATCCTTCCCCCAGGAGTGGTGAGGGAATGGGGATTTTGCAGTATCTTTTCCCTGCCATGCCCACCAAGCCACGCCCACCAAGCTACACCACGCCCAACAAGCCGTGCCCACAGAACCAATAGTAAAAAAATTTGAATTCCACCACTGATTTAAAGATAAAATGCTTAAAGCCATTCTCTTTGCACATTATATGCATCAATACATCAGAATACCTTATACCAAAATTAATAAAATGAATTGATTGTTTTGGGAGTATTTCTGGGTACTATCAAATTGGCATAAATTTGAAATACACTTTGGAAATATCAATTTGTCAATAATTAGCTTTTTCCCAGAGACAAGAAGACATTGCTATTGGGTTACGAGTTCCTAGAGGTAAACCTTAGTAGCTATATCAAATTTATTTTTTTAAAAAATTAGAAATATAAATAGGCATGGTTAGATGGGTCTTGGGTGGTTCGTCCTTCTCCTCCTATTCTGTGCCATCCCATTATTTCTCCATGAGTTTGTTGTGGTTTCTTTTTTTGAACCACTTCCTTTTTTTGTGTGTTGTGGCCCACCAGCAGCCAGCAGAGCTGGTGGCAGACTCAGACAGTGAGGAGATTGGGGAGGAACATGGGCCAGTCCTGGAGTCTGGGGAAGGCTCTGATGAGTGCTCTGCATCAGAGGCAGAGATGGGGCCCGTGCCATCTGATAGTTGTCATCTGCCTTCCGAGTCGGACATCATTGGGGCAGAAGAACAGCTGGAGGCTGTTCCCAGTGTGTGCATGCGCAGAGCTGCCAGGAGAAGGGAACAGCTAAGGAACAAGGGTCGACTCGGGAGTAAAGTCACAGGTAGATGGTGAATGGCCCCTCCCATAAGGAATAAAGAAGAGCGAAAGGGGAGTGGAGTTTACAGGAGACAATTAGTTTGCTTAATTGATTCATGACTCTCAGAGACTTCTTGAAGATATCTGCCTGGCAGCTCTCCAAGCCAGATAAGGTCTGTGACTGTAAATTCTCCCTTGAAAGACGTGAATGTGGATGAGAGGAATGAGAGGAACTCACAGTAATTGAATGTGAATGAGAGGAATTCATAGTAACTTAATAAAAAGGGGTTTTTTGTCGGGTCAAGGAGTTTGCTTCATGCTCTTGGGAAGCCTAGGTCAGAACAATTTGTTTATTGTTGATCTGTAATCTTTATCCCTTTGTGTCTTTATTGTCATTCTCTACAGTTATACTCCTTTTTTGCTTGTTCGCTTCTTTTTGGACTTCTTTACTCTTCTCCTCTTCCTAATATTTACTCCATCTTTCCCTCATACCAGGATAAAAAAAGAGTCTTATTTTATACTTTGTTCATCAGCTCCCTCCTTTCCTGCTTTCTCTTTCTCATCAGGGCCGTCTATCTTTTAGTTTGCCTCTTTATTTGACTCCAGGGCTTTGAGTCAGTTTATTCAGCTTATTCTTCATACAGCCTATGACAGCAGAGCTACCATCTGGTTTTCCCTCCTTCTTGCCCCCTGCCCAACACTGCTGCTTGATTGGTCACTGGTTTTGATTGGCAGCTGACGGAAGGGCATGAATCATAGATTCAGTTTCATTGTGATGAAAAGTATAAATTCATCTGGAATAATAAGCCATGTTTTTCCTGCTCCCTCCCTTTTTTTCTCCAAAGTTCAGTGCAAGGACCAAATTTAATTGTGATTTATGATATTTGAATAAGGATGATGCAAATAATGCAAATTTTCACTATTTCCATCACCGTAATCAAACTGCCTTTGATTTACCAACCTGTCCTCCACTATAAGTACTCTCCATATTAAAACAATTTACTTTAAAGTAAATTATAGTAAAAAATAAACAATTTATTTTAAAGTAAACTGTTTACTTTAAAGTAAATAGTACTATTTAAAGTACTATTTACTTTAAATAGTAAATAATAGTAGTAACAACAACAACAACAACAACAATAATAATAGTAGTCTTGTTTTGTGGAGTTGAGCTGTCATCCTCATGCTCTGGCTCTATGTGGAAATAAGAACAGTTATTGACTAGTCAGTTTTAGCCAACAAACATCCTGGCACTCTGGAGCTTAAAATTATGACTATCAAAATACTAATGAAAAACTATAGCCGTTACAATACAAATTGGATTGCATTTTACACTGCATTAGCAGTACTTGAATAACAGCAAAAGGTGGTCATCTGGAAGCACTCTAAGTCTAAGACAATCATTCAGATCATCATTTGCAAGACTGACTTTTTGGAAAATCGTGAAAAAAATACTCATGAAATTGTCTGGTATTATTCCTTTTAAGCGGTTGAGTTGAATAGAAATAAATGCTGAGTGATATTTTTTTCCTTATTTTTATTTTTTTGCAACCATGATCAGAAGAGAGATGTAGCATCTATAAGGATCAAAGCAATGCATAAAGTGTGCATATAAATATGATTGTAGACCAAATACAGATTTCATAGAATAGAATAATAGTTGAAAGGGACCTTGCAGGTCTTCTAGTCCAACTCTCTGCCCAAGTAGGAAACCCTACACCATTTCAGAAAATGGTTGTCCAGTCTCTTTTTGAAAGCCTCTAGTGATGGAGCACCCACAACTTCTGAAGGAAAGCTGTTCCATTAGTCAATTGCTCTTACTGGTAGAAAATTTCTCTTTAATTCTAGGTTGTGTCTATCCTTGGTTAGTTTCCATCTATTGTTTCTTGTGTTGCCTTTTGGTGCTTTGGAAAATAGTTTGACCCAGGGGTGAAATGCTCCCAATTCAGACCGATCTGGTAGTGATGGAGGCGGGTGGTTCGGAGAACCGGTAGCAAAAATCCCTGCCCCCCCCCCTCCCATGCCCAGCTGAGCCACACAATCATCAGAGGCTTTTTTTTTAACTTTTAAAAGCATTTTTTCTACAATCTGTTCGGTCCAAAAAATGCTATTAAAAGTAAAAAACAAAAGCCTCTGATGATCGCATGATTCAGCTGGGTTTGTCAAAGGCTTTTAAAAGAAAAAAAGCCTCTGCCGATCAGGCAACTCAACTGGGATCGTCAGAGCCTTTTGAAAGCATTTTTTTTACAACCTCTTCGAGAAAAAATGGTTTTAAAAGTAAAAAAAAAAATTGTCCACACCCACCCAGTCACATTACACCCCCCCCACCAAGCCACGCCCACAGAACCGGAAGTAACAAATTTTAGATTTCACCACTGGTTTGACCCCCTCGTCTTTGTAGAAGCTCCTCAAATCTTGGAACACTATCATGTCACTCCTAGTCCTTCTTTTTATTAGACTAGACATGTCCAATTCCTGTAACCGTTCTTTGTATGTTTTAGCCTCCAGTCCCCTAATCATTCTTGTTGCTCTTCTCTGCCCTCTTTCCAGAGTCTCAACATCTTTTTTATATTGCAGTGACCAGAACTGGACACAGTATCCCAAGTGTGGTCCCACTAAGGCTTTATAAAGAGGTACTAATACTTCACATGATCTTGATTCTGTCCCTCTATTAATTGGCTTTTTTGGTTGTTGCTGCACATTGTTGACTCATATTTAAGTGATTGTCCACTAGGATGCCAATATTCCTCTCATAGTTTATTTATTTTGTTTATTTATTTATTAATAATATTTATATGCCACCCTATCTCCGAGGTCTCAGGGCGGCTCACAACAATAAAACAATCAGTTAAAATTATAAAATACATAATGTATGTATAAATTTATATTAAAACCCCCAAACTCTAAAAACCCTCTCAGTCCAGGCTGGGCGATGTAAACAACCATGTTTTTAATTCGCGGCGGAAGGTGCGAAGATCAGAGGCCAACCGGAGCCCCAGGGAGAGTTGATTCCAAAGGGTGGGCGCGCCCACAGAGAAAGCTCTACCCCTAGGGGTCGCCAGCCGACACTGTCTAGCTGATGGCACCCGGAGCAGGCCCTCCCTGTGAGAACGCACCGGACGATGGGCGGCTGTTGCTGGCAGCAGATGGTCTGCCAAATATCCTGGGCCTAAGCCATGTAGGGCTTTATAGTTCATCACCAGCACCTTGAATCTCACCCGGAGGGCAACCGGCAACCAATGTATTAAGCCAGGTTTCACCTAGTCTGTACCTCTACAGTTGGTTTTTCTTGCCTAAATGTAAAACGTTACTTTTATCTACACTGAATTTCATTTTGTTATATCGGGGCTTTGATGACTGAGCATTTAACCTTATTCACAAGTTTTCAAGGTGTCTCTGCTTTAATATTCTTTAAAGTTACTTTGGCAATGAATGAACATTTAGCTGCAGAGCGCATTAATAGCTATCCTATTCAAAGTATTACTGTTTGTTCCAAATTTCTAATAAATATTATCTTGGAACTTTTGAAAAATTGATGCCTTCCCATGATCATTGAATGCCAACATAGGAAACCATTAACGTGACAGTATTTCTTGTTCAAACATTTCACCAAAAAGAAAGATGGCCCCATTTACCCACAAAGTTTTCGGTATTTTTATTCATTTATTTATTTTTATTTTATTGCAATTTATATGCCGCCCTTCTCCCAAAGGACTCAGGGCGCTTACAAGATAAAAAGTCAACAATATGAATTAAATATAAATTAACATCCAATTAAAATTAATTAAAAATTAATTAAAATTAATTAAAATTAATTAAAATCATTACAATGTAAAAATCCCCTCAATGGGTCAGTCCATTTGATGAAAAAGCCACATCTTCAGTTCGCGGCTTTTGGCCTTACTGCACTATATTGTGATGAGGGGAAAATAATGGGGAAGGAGAAATGAACTATGGAGCCACCTGCAGCCCCTTAGAGAAAAGTCAAACTGTAAATTAGGAGTGCGGAACTATGGCCCCTTTATGACCTGTGGACTTCAACTCCCAGAATTCCTGAGCATGACTGGCTCAGGAATTCTGGGAGTTGAAGTCCACAGGTCATAAAGGGGCCATAGTTCCCCACTCCTGCTGTAAATGAACTGAATGTGTTTCTGCTCAGTTAATACCAGACTTTAACAATGAAGTTAGGAGTAATTCTTAAAGATTTACAGATATAGCATCCAAATGGTCCTCAGAAATGGGATGAATGCCATGAAATAACATACTTCATGGTGAAACTATCTTGTTTCTTTAAGCAGGATCATCCCAAACTGCTTCTAAACTTGGTATTAACACAGGTTGATTTTTTCTTTCACGTTTGTAGTTTTACGTACAAAAACTCATTTTACAGCTCGTATGCAAATCCTTTGTGAGAACATCTTTCTCCCCTAGCCATGCAAACTGATGTCCCCTTGAGGAACAGTTAATATGCTTTTGCAGGGTGTAACAAAAATATAAGCTGCTTCAAGTAGCAAAATTCATTAGGATCTGGTGAGCTTGTGCTGTTAAGAGAGAAATCTGTTATAGTCCTGTGTTTTATGATAGGAAATGCAACTGTGAAATGGCTTCATTTGTTTTTACTGCATTGTTTATTTCTAGAAGAGCACAAAATAATACATATCAAAGTCATAGATGATTTGGTTAGTTTACGTGCCAAATATATTTATAGAAAACCATTCTGCCTCCATTTTTATCCTGCATTTCTCTAATATGTACGAGCAACTTATAGCACAGGAGAAATAGCTGATAGCAGCTGTTTGTTTTTGGTTGTCTTTTTTCCCTCCCACCCAAGGAATTAAATTGTGTTAACAACCGCTATGGAACTCTGTAGTATTAATTTCAAATTTACAAAATAGAGTTGAGAGCTTGTTAAACACCAATATTTTTTTAAAAAGAAAAATAAACTAGTATCCCTGCTTGAGATCTATCCTTGCATTTACTTTGTCCTTCAACAGTGTTCTTCACTTCTGATTTCAATGAGTCTTAGTGGGAACCAGTCCATGGGGCATATTCCATGGGGCGATCTAGTGCCACCACCCATTATATAAAAAAGTGAAGTTTTATTTCCTGGCAGAGAGTCATATTAAAGTTCAGTATTCAGAGAACCTTACAGTACTTGAATGCAGGGGTGGGTTATAGATTTTTTTACTACCGGTTCTGTGGGCATGGCTTATTTTGTGGGCGTGGTTTGATGGTCATGTGACAAACAATTCTTTAGGATTTATCAGAGGTACTGGTCTACCAGGCTTTTAACTGCTTGCAGAGCCATACCGGTCTACCCATTTGTTTTTGGAGTGCACTGGTCTACCACCATACTGCCTTTTACCGCTGAACAGCTGTAGGGCGGCCCTTTGAAGCGCCGCGGCAAGAGTTTAAACAGTTTTTTGCTGCTCTGCCACCGCCAAGAGCATCGGAAACCCTTTCAGGCAGCTTGGCCTCAATTGTCAATCTACCACCACCGAGCAGTTTACAAGAAGCGGATTGGTTCTAGCCAATCAGTTGGGAGGCTTCTTGGCTTCTCAATTTAAAGCTAAGGTGTCTTGTTTTTTTTTTCTCTTCCTTGTCAAATGAGCCCTGATTTTTTCCTTCTAGCCTATCAGCTGGAGGCAGCGAATAGATTGGGGGCGGGGCCAGGCAGAGGTGATATTTACCAGTTCTCTGGACTACTCAAAATTTCCATTACCAGTTCGCTAGAACCAGGGAGAACTGGTAGCAATCCACCACTGCTAGAATGTATGAATGGTATGTATGATTTTCAGAAACAACAATGTGTTAACTTGCATCACAGCAGTCTGTCTAACAATCCAAATACATTGCACATACACATACAATATATCACTGAGATGTTCAGATGAGTTGGATGCTATATGCATTCATCAGTGGTGGGCTTCAAATTTTTTTACTACCGGTTTTGTGGGTGTGGCTTGGTGGGCGTGGTATGGCTTGGTGAGCATGGCAGGGGAAGGATATTCTAAAATCTCCATTCCCACCCCACTCCAGGGGAAGTTACTGCAAAATCCCCATTTCCTCCCGATCAGCTGGGACTCGGAAGGCAGAGAATAGATGGGGGCGGGGCCAGTCAGAGGTGGTATTTACTGGTTCTCCGAACTACTCAAAATTTCCACTACCGGTTCTCCAGAACTGTTCAGAACCTGCTGAATACCACTTCTGGCATTCATATATTATTTAGTTCAAGTTTCAAAGCAGGTTGTTTTGTTTATATTTACTGAAGATTTTGCATAGGGTATGTGACAGATCTAAAGAAATAGAAAAGAAAGAAGAAGAAAGAAAGGGGTGCAAGAAAATGAAAAGAAAAAAAGGGGGGGCAGTACTAAAGGTATGGAAATATATTGAAGTTGCCACCATGGAGGAATGGAAAAAATGGGAATGGGAATCTTTTATACATTTTTGCTAAAAGAAGAAAAAAAGTGAAATCAGATTTATGGATTTAATAATTGACATAGATGAGAATTAAATCACGGTTCAGGGGATTTTGGGAAGTGTTAAGAAGAAAGGGAGATGATAGGTTTATTAATATCTCTTGAAAAGAAGGTTGGAACCATTATGTTTCAAAGAAGTTCATTTCCTTCCTTCCTTCCTTCCTTCCTTCCATCCATCCATCCATCCATCCATCCATCCATCCATCCATCGTCTTTATCTTACTGAAGAATTAAATGCTAGGCTGGAATCTACTTCCAATCTCTCAGAAGTTTTCCTTCCCATGAAAGAAGGCTGTCTACAGCCCTCTTAAGAGGCTTGAAAATTGCTTTTGACCTTTTCAGCTTTTTTTTCTTGTCATCATTGTTGTTTCTTTCTGTTATACATATTTCCATAAGTCCAAAGCATTTTCTCTTCCATATTTTACCCGCTGAGAAAAAAAAAATCAAGTGCTCTCTTGAGAATTGATTGAATTTGACAAGCTAAAGAGGCTGCAGATCACGGAAAAGGTTATTGGGCAACATTCACACACGTTCTTTGGGCACATTTCAACTACGTAAATGTAAAAGCATCTTATCTACCTGGGAGTTGTTCAGTCATGAGGAATTCTTTCTCTCTGGAAACTAATTTTGAGAGCAAGTTACATTTCATCAGGATCAAAAACAAGACAGTATGTATGTGGATGGATAGGAACTTACTGAACACACCTATTTGTTTATATAGTTAGTCATTTATTTAAAGTGATTTTATGTTGCTTCAACTGAACAAACTCTTAAGAATTATACAGCAGCAGCAGCAGCAGCAGCAGCAGCAGCAGCAGCAGCAGCAGCAAAAAAAACCCCAGGCAATATTTCCCCAATGTAGTTGGGCCCAAGTTAAGGAGCTGGGCTCTTAAGGAGAAATGTGCTAATGCCATTTTAAGGACATCGGTCACTCAGTTCTCTCCTGGGCTATCTGTGTAAACTAAATGGAACAGGAACTGGCTGATACAGGGTGCAGGCCATCCTACTGAGGGCTCTGTCCACTTTCTCCTCAAATTCTTCCCAGATAACATTGCAAGTTGTCACTCTCAGCATTTCCTTGAACTCCCTCCTGGCCAGCTCCCTGCTCCAAGCAAATGTGAGTGATTTTATCTTAGCTAAGTTATCATTGGAGCCCATTAATGGTTATACCAACCTATCCTTCTCTAAAGTGGTTTTGCTCTCTCTTAAAAAGAACTGCTGAATAGCGCTCCCTGGATGCAGTTAATGTTGCCTTTCTTGCTATCTTATGTGCCTGAACTCAGATTCACAGCTATATCCAATCAAACTGGTTTCTTGTGTTATGCAAGCCTTGCTCATTTTCTCAAGGCATCTTCTTTGGTGTTCCATCTCCCAGAGTGAACCCAACCCAACCCAACCCAACCCAACCCAACCCAGCCCAACCAAAACCAACCCAACCCAACCCAACCAAAACCAACCCAACCCAACCCAACCCTGCCTGCAATTACTGCAAGTTCTAATCTCACCAGGCTCAAGGTTGACTCAGCCTTCCATCCTTTCTAAGGTATGTAAAATGAGGACCCAGATTGTGGGGGCAATAAGCTGACTTTGTATAAATATACAAAAGTATGAAGGCTATTGCTTAACAAATTGTAAGCTGCCCTGAATCTCCGGAGAAGGGTGGCTTATAAATCAAATTAAAAAAAAAAACCAACCCAACTGAAACTGAAACCACACCAAACCAAACCAAACCAAACCAAACCAAACCAAACCAAACCAAACCAGGATCTGTATACAGGAAGAAGTCACAGGATACCCATGGCCTCTGGCTGCTTCCAAGAAAATAGCCCACCAGATTTCTGGGACCTTCTCCAAGTACCCAATTAGATCTAACAAATGACTGGGAAAGACTATTCAAACAGGCCCTGCCTCCCTAAAAAAATACAGGTTGAAAAGTTATCAGGGATATATATATATATATATATATATATATATATATATATATATATATATATATATATATATATTAAAAAAGTCAGCTAATGCCTTTTTCTCCCTATTGCCATTTTCTGCTACTTTACAGGGTTTGCTTTGAGGTTTTATTTTTTAGCTATTGCTATATTCTTTCAGACGGCAGATCTTGAGTTTATGGTATTTATGCAATAGCTGGTAAAAGAGATAAAATGTTGCAAGGAGAAAACAGTAATATCCCAGGTTAGGTGTTTATTGCTTTATGTTGGATCCTGTGTTTTATATTTGCTGCACTGGCACTTTCTGTTACTACTTTCTCTTAAATGGTTTTTTTTTAAAGCCTGATCTTCCTTTCCCATTTGTGTCCTTAGGATTGTGTTCTTGATCTCATTGATATTATATTCACACAAAAGCAAATTAAAATGGGAATGTTTCAAATTGGAGGGGGGTTCAAATTCTCAGAGACTAGAGCAATGGAGGTAAAATTTTTGACAAGGTGCTTCTGAAAGAAAGAGGCAGAAGAAGTCAGTTACAAACTGTGGAAACTGGGGTAGTCTTGGTAATGGAAAAAGCAAGAAAAGGAAAGAATGTATGTAGCTTTGCTGAATAAATCCTAGTTGCTACTGTAGAACTTCAGCACTGAAAGCTCAACTCTGGGCACTTTATTTATTTATTTGTTCAACTTATATGCCGCCTTTCTCCGAAGACTAAGGCGACTTACAATGCATTAATATAAAAACATTAAAAATTAAAACATTAAAAACAATTAAAACCCATTCACACCATTCATGGCCGGATCATGCCAGATCGCAAGAGCGAGATCAATGGCCCAAGGCCTGCCGGAAAAAACCAGGTCTTCACCACTTTTTGGAAGGCCAATAGGGTGGGGATGGTCTGGATCTCAGGAGGTAACTGGCTCCAGGGAGCTAGGGCAGCCACAGAGAAGGCCCTCCCCCATGGGCCCGCCAGCCGGCACTGTTTAGCTTATGGGACCCGGAGAAGACTAACTCTGTGGGATTTTACCGGTTGCTGGGAGCTATGCGGTAGAAGGGGGTCTCGAAGATAACCTGGCTCTGAGCCATGTAGGGCTTTAAAGGTAATACCCAACACCTTGAATTGTGACCGGAGACCAATAGGGAGCCAGTGCAGCTCGCGGAGAATTGGTGTAATGTGGGTGTACCTACAACAGCTCGCACGGCTACATTCTGGACCAACTGTAGTCTCCGAACACTTTTCAAGGGTAGAGCGTGTTGCAATAATCTAACCATGAGGTGACAAGGGCATGAGTGACTGTGAGGAGAGCCTCCTGATCCAAGTAGGTCGCATTTGGTACACCAGGTGAACCTGTGCAAAGGTTAGATTGGGAAATCTGCATTCAGATAGTCCTTGACTTACAACCACAATTGAGCCCAAAATTTCTGTTGCTAGGTAAGACAGTTGTTAAGTGAATTTTGCCCTATTTTACAACCTTTTTTGACACAATTGTTAAGTAAACACTGCAGTTGTTAAGTTAGTGTCATGGATATTAAGTGAATCTGGCTTCCCCATTAACTTTGCTTGTCAGAAGGTCTCAAAAAGTGATCACATGACCTTGGGACACAGCGACCATCATAAATATGGACCAGTTGCTGAGCATCCAAATTTTGATCATAAGACTAGGGGGATACTGCAATGGCCATGCGAAAAATGGCCATAAGTCACTTTTTTCAGTGCTGTTGTAACTTCAGATGGTCACTAAATGAACTGTTGTAAGTTGAGGACTACCTGTATTCCTATATCTTGCTTGCAAGACCATCTCCAGCAATTGAAGGACCACTCTTCAAAATGTCCTTGTGTGTGTATAAATATGTGGTATAAATGGAAAGCAAGATCACTTTGCTTGAAAATAAAATAAGCATCCATTCTGGTTCGTTCCCAAATCATTTCCCTATTTCCAATTGAGTCTGGTCTGCAATAATTGTGAATATCTGTAGGATGAGGGTGAAGGTTCATTCTCTGAACTTGTGGGTTGGTTTCTGAACATTTCATTACCTGGCTGCTAGTTAACATCTTCAGCAGAGTTTAGGGGATGTCAGTGTTCTTCTGGTTATAAGGGCTTCAGATGTGGGTGTGCCAAGTGAGGTTCTTATGATGGGTCTTGTGATGGGTCAGGTGTGAGTCTTGTGATGGATCTTGTGATAAGGAAATTCCATCAGATCGGGGTCATTGGGAAGTGAACTCCTTGTGGGGGGTTGTGTGGGTTGGTTGAGAGTCAGTGCTCTCTCTGGTTGGCTGTGCGGTTGACTGGGATTGTGAGGAGTTCATAAGCTGGTTGTAGGTCCATGTGTATGTTGATGGAATTGCTTGTGGAATGCCAGGCTTCGATGAACGTATGAGCGTGGCCAATGATTTTTGTGTTGCTTCAATCAAACCGGTGGTGTTTGGTGTCAGTGTGGGTAGAGTGTCAGTGTGGTTAGAGATTGAGTCTGGTCTGCTCCAAAAGCTTTTTGGGGCCATTTCTCTCATGCAATTGATTCAGGCTTTCAGACCCAGGCTGCAGAAATCCAGACTACCACTAGGAGGCAGCCAAGGGATTAAAAAAAAACCCCAAACTTTGCTGCAACCCATGTTGCATAGGCAAGATGGGGGTAAGCCTGTTAAATGGTCCAACTTAACAATACTGGGGGTCTAGACTGACAGCTACTTTTAGACTTCCATGTGGAAAAGAGAAAGAAAGGGGAAGAGATGCAGAGAGTTGTTAAGACTGCCTGCCGTGAGTTATTAGAGAGATTAGAGGAAGTTGTTGAAACTACCTCCTGGCAGTGATAATGATTCTTTCTCATTGTGGCTTTCCCTTTTTGGCAGGGTCATTTATACTTGACCCAATGCCACACAGTAAAGTCAATCAAGTTGCCATGACCCAAAGCAGCAATGGAATTGAGTCTCAGAAACGTAATTGAATTGGAAATCTTAAGCAGGAATGACTGCCATTCTGCTCCGCAAGTGAAGCTTTCTTTCCTTGACGATAATCACAGATAATTATATACAGATGACATGACCATTACTTAGTGCAGTACCTACCAGGCTGTAAAGAAAAAAGTGATGTCTTGGTCTCTGGATACTTCAAGAAACCTCCCCAGATATGACAATTGCTTTTAGACTAGCTGTTTCATTTTGACAAATCCATCTGCCCCTTACTTTAATGCAGAATTCAGACAATATTATGCCAATGTGATTTCCCTAAATCTTCTTTCACCAAATCATTCTCTTTCCTTGTGAGAACCAGTTTATACTGAATGTGTTCACCTCGCTCTCGGAGTAGCAGTGATTGCTTTAGTTTTATTATTTTACTTTCTGATTTCCATCTTTCTTCAGGCTTTTAAAGCAAAAAGGAAGGTCCAAGTTAAGAGCTGGGCTCTTAAGGAGAAATGTGCTAATGCTGTCTTAAGGACATCGGTCACTCTATTCTCTCCTGGGCTATTTGTGTAAACTAAATGGAACAGGAACTGGCTGATACAGGGTGCAGGCCATCCTACTGAGGGCTCTGTCCACTTTCTCCTCAAATTCTTCCCAGATTACATTGCAAGTTGTCACTCTCAGCATTTCCTTGAACTCTCTCCCTGCTCCAAGCAAATGTGAATGATTTTATCATAGCTAAGTTATCACTGGAGTCCATTAATGGTTATACCAGCCTATCCTTCTCTAAAGTGGTTTTGCTGTCTCTTAAAAAGAACTGCTGGATGGCACTCTCTGGATGCAGTTAGCAATAGCAATAACACTTAGACTTATATACTGCTTTACAGTGCTTTACAGCCCTCTCTAAGCAGTTTACAGAATCAGCATATTGCCCCCAACAATTTGGGTCCTCATTTTACTCACCTCAGAAGGATGAAAGACTGAGTCAACTTTGAGCCTGGTGAGATTTGCACTGAATTGCAGGCAGGTGGCAGTCAGCAGAAGTAGCCTGCAGTACTAACCACTGTGCCACCTTGGCTAATGCTGCCTTTCTTGCTATCTTATAGGCCTGAACTCAGGCTTACAACCATATCCAATCCGACTGGCTTCTTGTCTTCTGCAAACCTTGCTCATCTTCTCATCTTTCATCGGATTTTTAAAGTGAGAAGGAAGGCATATCTGAAGAACAAATGTAGTAATGTGGGCTGGGCTGGGCCAAAAATGTCAGCATTTTTATGGATATGACTCCATATTTCGAACCGCCCTCATTTTAAGTGTGTTGCAACACATCTAAAAAAAAATGGGCCTTTAGTTGCATGGGATGGTCACTATCTTGACTTTTTTTGACCTCCTCCCAGTTAACTTGACTACATTCTATCTTTACTCATCATTTTAAGCCCTCACCTCACCTATTAATCAATTGGGGTTAATTTAAGAATGCAACATCAACTGAAAAGGAAGCAAATAATTTGATGGTTTAAAATAAGAACAAGCAGAACGGAATCTTTGATGAACAGGTTTTTACTTCTGAGTAAGCAAATACGTGGATGCTGGCCAATGAGAATCTTGACCATGGGGCCGGCTTATGCAAATTTCAATTTAGTCACTTTCTGGAAACTCCAAAATAATTATCTTTACAAAGATAAAATATATATGTGATACAGGAAAAAAAAAAGAACACAATCCCATCTTTTAAGTTTATAGATTTTTCATACAGTATATTTCTGACTTGCCCACAGGCCATTGTGTATTTTGGCATTTTCTTGATTGAGGAAGTTTCTTACTATCTACGATAGATAAATTCATGTTATTTCAATAAATATTTACTTCTTGAATTCTGGTGGGTTCAGAAAGATATTGAACACAAACCATGAATGGAGAAAAAAAAACACACATGCTGATCTTAATATTCTATTTCCTAATAGGAATTCCTATTTTTTCTGTCTCTTGAAAAATATCCTGACAAAAAGTAAGAGATTCTTATAACCATCACATCCTTATTCAGAAATTCTAAGTAGAAGCAATTGTTCCTCTTGTTGTTTTTAATATGGCACAGGGTAAGGAAATGGCATTCAGTTCTGGGTTATGGCATCAAAGATGAACTATTTCTTTTTATACCAATTTACTGATCAAAATCTCTTCTCCACCAAATTGTTTTATTCCCTAAAGAATAAACTGGCAGAACTACATACAAAATGTGAATCCTAGTTTTGCTGTATATCCGCTATGATACATTATAAGGTATTGCAGAAAAAATAATAAAGTACTTTTATGCACGAAAACTCTTCTTAAGATGTTGGCTTTGGGAAGGAAAATGATTAGACTAGTCTAGTGTCAGAAGTACCAGAATCTGACAGTTGTTAAAATGGCCATGGTAGAGTTTTGTGGGTAGCCAAAGCCATAATTTTTTTGTTTGCCATAGAACCGTGATGGCAAACCTATGGCATATGTGCCAAAGATGGCATGCAGTGCCCTCTCTGATGGCACACGAGCTATTGTCCCAGTTCAGCTCCGCTGCACATACGTGCGTGCCTTCCACTGGCCAGCTGGTCTTCGGGTCTCTGCCACACATGCATGGGGGTGGGGTGTGTGGGGGTCCCCCACATGCGCATGTGCAGGGGGGCTGCATGCAGGGAGCTGTGTGTGCATACGCAGGTTGGGTCACATGCATGGGGCTGCACGCACATACACGTGGTGCCGGGGCATATGTGCGAGGTCCCCACACATATTGCATTTTGGGGATTCAGGCATCCTTTCGGCACTCAGTCTGGAAAAGGTTAGCCATCACTGCCATAGACCATAACCTCCTCAATGACACCAATCCGATTTAGGCAAAGTAAAATGGCAGAAATATACTTGGACAGTAGGTTTGTTTTGGCAGGGGGCAGGCTGACATACAACCTTCCTTCTCTCCTACAAGTGCTGAAGATGGTGGTGTCTGCACTGAATGCCAATGTATGCATGTATATCTCTTGTTGCAGTTCAGGTTTTATTGTTACATTTTAGGTTTACATACAGCTGGCTGTTTTTAATTTATTCTATTTCAGGTAGTCCTTGACTTAATGACCGCAACTGGGACCAGAATTTCCATTGTTAAGCCAGGTGGTTGTTAAGTAAATTGCATCTGATTTTATATCCTATTTTGCCATGGTTGCTAAACTAAGCAAATCACTGTAGCTGTTAAATGAGTATATGGTCATTAAGCAAATCTTGCTTCCCCCTGTTGACTTTACTTGTTGGCTGTGAAGGTTGCAATCAAGTGACCCCGGGATGCTGCAACTGTCATAAATACAAGCCAGTTGCCAAACACCTAAATTTTGATCATGGGACAGTGGAGATATTGCAACAGTTGTAATCACAAGGACTGGCTGTAAGTCACTTTTTTGAGTGCCGTTGTAATTTTGAACTGTCCTTAAACAAGTGGTTGTAAGTCGAGGACTACCTGTATTCCAATTCCAATTGACTTTCCAGAAGCGCAACTCCTCACTGCCATCTTGCCCTTCATTACCAGGAGCAAACCATCTTGATTAGTTCTGTTCTACTGCCAACGGCTGAGATATATTGGCTTGAGTAGCTCCAAGTTCTTTTGCAGTGGTGGGTTGCCCCCAGTTTGGACCGGTTCACAAGAACCGGTAGTAAAACCAGCGGGAGGCTCCGCCCACCGACCCCGAAATCATCAGGATGCTTCTGTGTATGCACAGCCCTGTTGTGAACCGGTAGTAAAGGTAAGTAGAACCCACCCCTGGGCTCTTGGACATGTTGGAAAATGAATCCTAATGTACACCTTTCATAAAACTCCCTATTTCGATTCTGTGATTTTCGTGCCTTCTGGTTTAACTTTATAGCACTTTCTTTTATTTAGCAATGTATTTTTAAACCAGACAATCCTCATTTAAAAGCTTATGGATGTGCAAAGCTTGTAATATTTAGTTCAAAATCTAATAAGGCAGTTTTGAAAACAAACTAATTTACCTCGGTTTGGTTCAGTGACTTCTCCGATCCAACTCACGGTTTATCTCCAAATCCAAATTTGGAAATCTAAATAGCGATATCTCTCATTGATTATCACTGTCATGCGTGGCTAAATCTGCTTAACAAAATTCCCAATGGTTTTCTGTAAGTATTAATGCCTCATAGCTGAGTGAAATAGATCCCATTTCAGAGAAAGAGATGCAGGATATTTTGTACGATGCACCTTTCAACATCGATATTTTAAAGAAAGTATTTTTAAAAAAAAAATGTAAGGAGAATTGGATAAAATTTGTGTCAAAAAGGCCACATTTTTATGGATAGGTACGTTGAGTTTTGTTACTTGCTTGTTTGTTTTAGTATCCAGAAATAATTTTTTTAAAAGGTACCAAAAAAGAAAAAAGAAAGAAATCCAAATGAACAGAAAAAAAGAACAGAAAAAGACAAAAATATATAACAATTAGAGAAAACAGCTCAGTTTTTAAATACATTAAATTTGATCAGGTGGAATAATATCAATCAATGTTTCTATTATGTCAGTAATATGTAAATCTGAGTGGACATTGCTTTTTCACTGTAAATAAGCAACATTTTTTTGTGACTCCCCTGTGCTTGATAAATCTGTAATTCTGTGATAGAAACTGTTCATGTATGCCATGATGACACAAATCTAATTTCCTGAACTAAACGGATTGATTGTTTCCAATCCAAACTATAGTTCTGTGATATGATAAAACTTACATGGAGATTGGAAGTAGCTTGGGCCACAGTCTCTATTGCATCCGTGAGTTTCTTTCCAGTTGTTTCACAGTCTCACATATGTATTGTGGCAAACATTATATTTTGCTTTCTGGGTGGAATAGAATAATGGTGATCCATATATGGTCAACTTTCTATACTTTTGGTTACATGGGTGCAATAGCATCTGGAGCGATTAAGACTTACCAGGATGTGCAGTTTCTGTAAGATCAGGGAAAGGATTAAGCGGTCCACCCCTGGAAATGTAAAATTGCTTTAAAAAGAAAAATTCTATCATTTTTTTCATAGTTAGTTTTTGTGCTGAGAGCCTACTATGACATTGTAGGGAATTTAGTTGAAGAAGGTCTCAATAATTTAGCATACCCGCAAGAGAATTGGAAGGAATGGGGAAAAGGTGGGGAATAAAAAAATGTGTTTGTTTTATAGAAATTCTCAAATATTCCTGACCAATAAGCAATATATCTGTGAAATCAGTTTGATAGATTGGTGGCCCTATTAAATACATTGACAAAGACATATTATCTATCATATATTCCTTGTGAAAGTATGTATGCGTGCATATACATGGCAGAGGTGGGTTTCAACAGATTCTGACCAGTTCTGGAGAACCGGTAGCAGGAATTTTGAGTAGTTCAGAGAACCGGTAGTAAAAATTCTGACTGGCCCCACCCCCATCTATTCTCTGTCTCCCAAGTCCCAGCTGATTGGGAGGAAATGGAGATTTTGCAGTAACCTTCCCCTGGATTGGGGATGGAATGGAGATTTTACAGTATCCTTCCCCTGGAGTGGGGTAGGAATGGAGATTTTATAATATCCTTCCCTTGCCACGCCCACCAAGCCATGTCCACCAAGCCTTGCCACGCCCACCAAGCCACACCCACAGAACCGGTAGTAAAAGAATTTGAAACCCACCACTGATACATGGCCAAGACTATGAAGTTCATGTTATAGGCAATTTAAACCATAATAAGATATTGTTTTTGTTGTTAGTTGCGAAGTCGTGTCCGACCCATCGTGACCCCAAGGACTTCCTGTCCTCTACCATCCTCTGGAGTCCATTTAAGCTCACCCCTACTGCTTCAGTGACTCCATCCAACCACCTCATTCTCTGTCGTCCGCTTCTTCTTTTGTCCTCAATCTTTCCCAGCATTAGGCTCTTCTCCAGTGAATCCTTCCTTCTCATTAGGTTTATTTATTATTATATAATAAGATATATATTTCAAATATTTCCTCTACATGGTCCAATATTATTCTAGGAATGGAAGTTATGGTGATCTATAATACAGGCTAAAAGGAGTTATTCCCAACCCCTCACTATTAACTGAAATATTTGTCTGCCATTTCTACCAAACACTGCATAATCTGGATTTGCATTAAGGCAAAGAAATTACAATCTCAATCTAGCACCACTAACACATTTGCTTATTTGTTAACCTGCATCCATTTTTCACTTACTGTAGGTCCTCAAGGAGGCACTGTTGGCAAGTAAAACCATCTGCCTCTGTCCATGTTTACTCACTGCATTCTTGTTTAAGGGATAAACCTTTCTAAAAATGCCTTGATGTGGTAAAACTGAGATACCATATGTCAGTTACCTTGGAAGTCTAACATTGTAATATATTGCTGCATAAAAGAAATCCTGAAAATGTATAATACTTTCGGAATATATTATTGCACATTATTCCTTCATCTGTCAATTCATTTGCAGTGCAAGTTTTTCAGGGTATTCGTTAGGTCTCAAAAAATCTGCAAGATTTTTGGACAACTCAAGAGCAGTTTGGCACAGGAGTTAAGTCGCTGAACTGGAAATTTGGAGACTCTGAGTTCTAATCCTTCCTTAGGCTCAAAGGCTGGCTGGATAACTTCGGATGAGTCACTCTTTCTTGGTCCATATTGTTGGGAAAATAAGAAGTGGGAACATATGTTATAAATATAAGTGGGGTGTTAAATCTATGGATAAGCAAATAAAACAGTTTACACTTGTATGGAAGCATATGTACAGGTAATTCTTGACTTGCAACAGTGATCGTTTAAAGTTACAACAGTTCTGAAAACAGTGACTTATGACCATTTTTCACACTGCAACATCCTAATTTAACTACTGCAGTAGTTCATTTAAGAACGGTGGCAAGAAAGGTCGTAAAAATGGGACAATATTCACTTAACAAATGTTCCACCTAGCAACATAAATTTTGGGCTCACTGGTTGTGGTTGTTGTGGTTGTAGCTATTATAAAATGTGCTTTTGATATCTCATAGAACAGGGGTGAGCAAATGTGGCCCTTTTACAACCTGTGGAGTTCAATTCCCAGAATTCCTGAAACAGCCAAGCTGGCTCAGGAATTCTGGGAGTTGAAGTCCACAGATCATAAAGGGGCCATATTTGCCCACCCCTGTCATAGAACATGGAAGTCTTCTTCAGGCTGCCCCCTCTAAATGAACAACAATACACAGATCCTCTTCAAGTGAAGGGAAACATCTTTTCCATCACAGGTTAAGTTGCTAGTCCAGTTGGTCTACAGTTGGTCCTGTAGATAAAGTGGGATGAGGCAAGAAACCCACTTAAACTTTGGACAATCCGTTTTGGTAACTTAGGAGAAGATGGGAAAGCTCCTCATCCCACTTTGCCTAAAGGAACCATGTAGACCAACTGGACTTAACTTGTGATGGAAGATCTTTCACTTCAGTTCATTTGAAGCCTGGCTACCTAAGCATGCCTTGAAGATATATTTCTCCCCTCAAAGACAAGGAAACAGGAAGGGCTTCCTTTTGTAGATCATCCAGAGTCTAATGTTGGCTAATGGAAAGTTCAGACCTTGACTCCAGTTTGTAACAACTAGACACAAGAACAGTTTTTTCCCCGAACGCCATCACTCTGCTAAACAAATAATTCCCTCAACACTGTCAAACTATTCACTAAGTCTGCATTACTATTACTATTAATCTTCTCATCGCTCCTATCACCCATCTCCTCCCACTTATGACTGTATGACTGTAACCTTGTTGCTGGTATCCTTAAGATTTATATTGACTGTTTCCCTATGACTATCATTAAGTGTTGTACCTTAATCCTGGGAGTTGAAGTCCGCCAGGCTTAAAGTTGCCAAGGCTGGAGACCCCTGATCTAAAATTAAGTAATCTAAATCAAAAGTTAAAATAACAATAAACAACAAATACATTCTGTCTGAAATTAAGAGACTAATGAGTTAATAGAAGTCTTTAAATCACAAAATGGCCAAGCGACCACATAACCCTGTCTATGGAGATTCTCAATCATCCAGGTTGTCCCAAAGATGCTTTTTCAAAAGGCAACTCGACTTTCTTGGGTCTTTTTTTTCCTTGCAAACGTTTTACTTTTCCAAGAGACTTCTTAAGTTCTGTTGAACTTTGGGATCACATAACCCTTTCTTCTGTTTTGTATGTGTCCCCAACCCTCCCCTCCCCACCATATTATCACAACAATTCAGCAGCAAACTACCATAATGTTGACCTAATAAAGGCTCTGAAAGGTCAAGTTTTGATCAGATAGTTGGCGAGTAGTTGTGTTCCAGAAATAATGATTGGTTCTTGCTTATAAACTGATTGGATGATACATCAAGGGGTGGTTAAAGATACAAAGGGGACATTAGAGATTCATTGTGGTTTAGCTGATAAGTAAAAGCAGTTTAGATTGCGCCAGCTGAATCTGAGAAGGACAATAACTGAAAACTATATTATTAATTAGGTACATGAGTTTAAATAACAATTTAACCATTTCCCCAAAGAAGCAGTGCAAATATAACCAACCACTGAAGACTGTTAATACCATCTAGTCTTAAATGATATTGATCTACATTCTAAATGATGTTTACTAAATATCAATATACTTGTTCATTCATGTGTGCTTATTTCGTTCTAACTGTCTAATGTATTCTTATAATTCTTAATCTATAGTGCGTGAAAGACATGCATATTTATCCGGAATATCATGAGGGCAGTTGCAATTAGCTCTGTTAGTTCAAGTTATGGAGATCTGCTTTAGATTCCCTAGAAAAGCTGTTCAGAGGATAAAACCATTTATTAGGAGTGAAAGCACTCTATCGCATCACTCCAAACACAGCCTGGGTTTTGTTTTTACATGAGCGCGATTGATTAGTGCATTCCAAAAAATAAGCCAGGACTTCAAAATGAGGGAACAAAATAGTTGTGTTCCAGAAATAAGGAGCATAAATTGCAATTGCATGCATTTCACTTAAATATAAAGTTCCTGCCTCTGTGATATTGGCATGATAATTTATAATAAAATAACCACGAAGGTCATGTTCAACACTCACTCTTTATTAGATTTATCCTGGGAATGCTCCTTACAGCTGTATTCCTAATAGGTGGCCAACAAGATTTACATGATTGCTTTTTTAAAAAAGAATAATAATGATGCAGCATCTGTACTATCCTCTAGAACAGGAGTGTCAAACTCAAAGCTCACGGGCCGGATATGGCCCACGGGGTGCTTAGATCTGGCCTGTGGGGCCACCCTGGAAACAGCGAAGGACAGGCCTGTGGTGCCTCTGCCAGCAAAAACTAAGCTCGGGGGTGGGGGGGCTGCATGTGGCCACTCAAGTTCCATTTTTGCTGGCAGAAGGCCGCCACAACTGAAAACAGATGTTGAACTGGCCATGCCTACTCTGGCCACGCCCCCCCAGCCTCGCCAAGGTCAAGCACAACTCTAATGTGGCCATCAATGAAATCAAGTTTGACACACCTGCCCTAGAAATTATTGATAGGTTGCCATCATCAGGGGTTGGTTCTAAAATTTTTTACTACCAGTTCTGTGGGTGTGGCTTATTTTGTGGGCGTGCCTTGATGGTCATGTGACAATTCTTTAGGATTTAGCAGAGGTACTGCTCTACCAGGCTTTTAACTGCTTGTAGAGCTGCACCAGTCTACTCATTTGTTTTTGGAGACACTGGTCTACCCATTTGTTTTTGGAGACACTGGTCTACTCATTTGTTTTTGGAGGCACTGGTCTACTCATTCATTTTAGAAGGCATCGGTCTACCACCACACTGCCTTTTAACGCTGATCAGCTGTAGGGCGGCCCTTTGAAGCCCCGCTGCAAGAGTTTAAACAGTTTTTTTTTTCTTTGTAGCCGATCAGCTGGGTCTCGGGAGGCAGTAATAGATTGGGGGTGGGGCCAAATAAAAGGTAAGAATAATGTGGGGGTGAGGGTGGGGGGGCAGAGGGGGCAGGAGGGCCCAGCTCCTGAACAAAGAGAACCAATTTGGTGACATCATATCATCACAGCTACCGGCTCAGCCGAACTGGGCTGAACCAGGAGGAACCCACCACTGGCCATCATGGTCAACAAATATGTTTTAATTGCTGTTCATGTTTTCTGAATGGTATAGAAGATCGCAGTCCCATTGTTAAGGTGCTGAGGAAAGGATAGATCAGCCCTGCAACTACAATTAGTAAAGGACTCCATTAACTACAGAGGTTAGGCAGGTTGTCCATAAGGGAGTAGAAAACTGCTTCATTACCCAATCTTGTTCATGTTTTCAGTTCAGCCTTTTGGTAAGTAAACTGGGTTATTTTTCCCCCTCAAAGATTTCAGATCTCATTGCATCTCATTCTTGTCGGAAGCACTGAAGCACTTCTGGGCTGAAAGAATTTGCCTGTGACAGCATCATTGCCCTCAAGGACACTCAGTTGGGGCTCCTTTCATGTTCCCTTCCAAGCTGGAGCAAAGGATGGGAGCTCACCCCACCCTACGGCAGCACTTGGATCTCAAATGTAAACTTGCTTCTTGTTATGCCAGCATCCCAATCACAAGAGCTTCCATCCTCCTACGTTTCAGATTAAAAATATAGAAAAATTAAGAAAATGTCTGTTAATGCTTTTGAACAAAATGTGTGCTTACTGATCAATATCATTTGCGATGTGCAAAGATCAACTCTTTGTTAAGATCCAATGATAATATAAGATCACGTAATTGAATTATTATGCTTTTTTCCCCTTCAAATCTTCATACACAGATAGAGATCTAGAGTATAAAGTATTTTGGCTATTTTATTATATGTATGAGAAACTATTTTTCAGACTATAAAATGCTCCGAAGTATAACATGCACCTAGCTTTTGGGGAGGAAAAAAGGGGGGGAAAATAATCTGCCTGTGCCTCCCAGCAATTTACCTCCTTGCAGCAAACAGCCTGATCAGCTTCAGCACAGCCTGATTTAGCACAAGCAGCTGATTGATGGTTGGATTGGCCTCTCAGAATACCGCCTCCTGTTCCAGGCTGCAGGGATCGCCACCACCCATCTCTGCCATCGTCACCCATTACCATTGCCGCCTATCACCGCCTCCACGTGGACCATTTTTGGCCTTGGTGGATCCTGTTTTTGGCCCATTCCAGGAGGCAGGGATCGCTGCCACTGACTATCCCCGCCGCCTGGAACGGGCCAAAAATGGGACACACCGAGGCTGAAAAATGGGGCACCCAGAGGCCAAAAACAGGGTGCATAGAGGCCGAAAATTGGGCACGTAGAGGCTGAAAATGGGGTGTGTGGAGGCGGCCGAAGGGTGGGGGCTGGTGGGTGGGTGGGGCTTTGGCAACATTCGCTGTATAAGATGCACAGACATTTCCATCCACTTTTTTTGGGGGGGGAGAGTGCGTTTTATACACCGAAAAATATGGTATTTTAAAATTCCTACAATAATTTTCTCAAGAGTACTTTATTAATGTAGTAAATTGTGCTCACATGGGGACACAAGATATCTTCCAACAAAATAGAAAACATTTTTTTATTAGAAGATAACTTTAAATTTTTTATGACTCTGCAGTGAGATCAATATCAGGTTTATCTCTTTTGATTTTATTTGTTGGAACACTACAAGGCCAGATATAAACTGCTTTTCTGAAATTGCCTCCATGTGGACAGGCTGTTTTTATATGCTTTTGTAATTTTATTATACCCATTTATATACATCCAATATAATTCCAAAGAAAGAGTCAATCAAATGGACTATTTAAGTAGCAACCATTTAAAATATAAACATATTGACCAGATAGAAATTGCCAGTTAGTGTGTACTTTAGGAAACAAAATAGGTTAAACATTTTTTTAATAGTAAGACTAGTCAGCATTTTTTATTTTGAGCTGATACTATGAAGAATGAGGATCAGTTTTCCTCAAAAATGTATTCTAAACCAGTATTTCTCAACCTCAGCAAGTTTAAGATGGGTGGACATTAACTCCCAGAATTCCACAGCCAGAATGAGAAAGTCATTCTGAGAAATGAGAAAGGCCATATGTATATTGTCTTCAGCCCTGGATTAATCATTGACCCAAATAATCCATGCTTAGAGTACAGAAGGAAGGATGTCATCATAGCGGGTTTCTCCTTCTAGCTAGTTATGCCTTTAACTCCTTCACTGCCACATTCAATTATTCTTCTTCTTCTTCTTCTTCTTCTTCTTCTTCTTCTTCTTCTTCTT
>WNWU01000034.1:6743689-6773058 GCA_012654045.1 Ptyas mucosa
TTCTTCTTCTTCTTCTTCTTCTTCTTCTTCTTCTTCTTCTTCTTCTTCTTCTTCTTCTTCTTCTTCTTCTTCTTCTTCTTCTTCTTCTTCTTCTTTCTTCTCCTTCTCCTCATCCTTTTGTAATTGTCCTTATCTGCCAAATGCCAATGGAGATTCTCAGTCATCCAGGTCATGGTTGTCCCAAAGGTGCCTTTTTAAAGAGGCAACTGGACTTTCTGGACTTCCAAAAAGCCCACTTGCCTCTTGAAAAAAGCACCTTTGGGTTGTCTGTATCTGCTTTATTTAACTTCAATTTGCATTGTTTTTATAAAAAAATACTTTTGGGGGGTTATAGTGAGTGGCTAAAGTTCAAAAGTTTGCTTTAAAGGTGCCATCAGATAATCACGTTTGTTTTCATCTCTTGGTATTTTACTTCCCTCAAGTGCAGGGGTAAAATTCAAAATTTTTGCCTACCGGTTCTGTGGGCGTAGCTTGGAGGGCATGGCAGGGGAAGGATACTGCAAAATCTCCATTTTCACCCCACTGCAGGGGACATATACTGCAAAATCCCCATTCCCTCCATACTCTTGGCGGAAGGATATTGCAAAATCTCCATTCCCATTCCTACTCTGGGGCCAGTCAGAGGTGGAATTTGCCAGTTCTCCGAACTACTCAAAATTTCCACTACCGGTTCTCCACAATCTATCAGAACCTGCTGAATTTCATCCCTGATCAAGCGGCATCATTGTTGGATGTGCTTAGGGCATCAGTTTGCCTCCATTCAGCCCTGATGGGCTTATCTCTCATTAAATATCTAGTATGGGAACTCTGTAAAAGTCAAGCTGTACAATCAGCATCCCCACCAAATTGATCAGCTGCTGGGCTATTACTTTGGAAAGCAGGCGAGGAGTTATGGAATCTGATTTTAAGCTCTCAGCAATGTTCTGAAGCTCGTTTCATCAAGGGATGGTTGAGAGCTTCAGTGGGCAGGATGATACTGCAGAATGGCTTCATTACATGTACATGTGAGCTGAATCAGGATTTGGACTGTTAGTTATTTATTTAAATTTATAGTATATTTTTGTTCCTTTCCTCAACAAGGAGGAAAATCAAATAGCAATAGCACTTAGATTATATACTGCTTCACAGTACTTCACGGCCCTCTCTAAACAGTTTACAGAGTCAGCATATTGACCCCAACAATCTGGGTCCTCATTTTACCCACCTCGGAAGGATGGAAGGCTGAGTCAACCTTGAGCCTGGTGAGATTCGATCTGCCAAACTGCTGGCAGACGGTGATCAGCAGAAGTAGCCTGCAGTACTTCACTCTAACCACTGTGCCACCATAGTGATGGTATAGTTGTAGGAGCTTCACAGAGAAAAAAAGAATGGGGAACTTACATGCAACGCTGAAGCTCTAGATTGCTGAGCCCTTGGCAGATTGGTAATATGTACAATTTCACTTTGGTAATATGTACAATTTCACTTTAAAATTCCACCAAAACATTGGTTTCTTTCCACTCCTTCCACTGATTTGGGCACTTGAAGTTCATTTTTTTATTAAAAAGTTTTTAAAAGAATACAAACATTTTCTCCCCCCCTCCCAACCCCCTTCCTCACCCATTCCCCCCCCTCAGTCCCACCCTCTTATCCCTCCCTCCTCCTCTTCCCTTTCCCCCCTGCCCCCCTCCCCCCATAGACTTCCCAGAACAAGCACAGGGTACAGCATTTCCCGAACATAAGGCTAAAATATGCTAACATTATATTGAATTCCAGTTATCCCTAGATCTTTAACTCCTATAACTCTAAACATTACAAACCTACACTATAAACTATCAATTGGGTTACATATTTCATTCATAAACTATTTGAAGCTTCTTAGTCCGATACTTGTTTTGAATATAATCAATCCATCTTCTCCATTCCGATAAGTATCTTTCATTTGAATGGTCTTTCAAATATGCAGAAATTTTGAAGTTGAAGTTTATTTTGAAGTCCACTAGTAAGGTTAAATGCACAGAGTATAGAAAGATCCCAATATCAGTCTCAAAAGATGCTTTTTTGTTTCAAAAGGCAACTGGACTGTTTCTTTCTTTGAGGAAGAGGGAAAAAAAGTTCTGCTTCTCATCCAAAAAGCTTCATCAGTTCTGATGGAAGGATAGGTACTGACAGTTGAGACTGGATGGTGGGGAGAGTGAAGGATAGGTTGTGATAGGATGGTGGGGGAAGGATTGTATTGCTTTGCAGTCATCTGGTCGTTAGCACTCTCTCTGAGAGCTGTTGAGACCACTTGGGGGTTTATTTGTGCTGTCAGGGTCACCTGAATCAGGGTGCAATTGGTTGCGGAATCTTCTTGGAACTGCTTACAAGGGCTGCATTGTAAACTAGGGATAGGTGGTCTCTTATTCCTCCCCCTCTGTTGAGGGAGGGGTATTCAATTTTAACCAAGATAGATTACCCCTCTTTCAAACCAATGGTCCTCTCTATCCAAAATGTGGACTTTGCTGTCTTCAAAAGTGTGACCTTTGTCTTTCAAATGCAGGTGGATTGCTGAATCTTATTCTGATGGGTTTGATCTCCTATGTTGTGCCATGTGCTTGTCAAGCGGTTGTTTTGTTTCACCAATGTATAGAGCTGTACATGTATTGAATATATCACATTGCTCAGTTTGTGTCTGGATGTTTTATCCTCAGAATGGACAAGCTTCTGCCTTAGTGTATTCTTGGGTTTCAAGTGTACATATATGTTGTGTTGGTTGAAAATCCTCCTGAGCTTTTCAGATATTCCTGAATATCTAAAAAAAATAAAAATAAATAAAAATAAAAAAATCAGGAGGATAATTACGACATTTTTTCCATTTATTGCTACTTATTTACTAAGCAAATAAGTTCTCATGGAAAATTCAAGAACATCACAACCTATTTAGAGGGATTTAAACTAATTTTTCTTTGCATTTTGTCTATTTTTCCTGTGCATTTCATCTAGTTTTTCCCTATACATTTCATCTAGTTTTTCTATATATACAGTATGTGTTTGGCTCTGCCAGTGTGTGTCCGTATTATATTAAATATAGTATATTTAATTATATACTGTTTAATAAAAGCTAGTCAGAAAGAGAAGCCATGCTTGAAGCATGAAGCAATACAGATGGTTTTAAATGAATATTTGAAATAATTTCTAACTCACAATCATCATCATAATTATAACAGCAATTCACTCATCTTGGAAATATTTTTCCTCTCTGAGCAGCCATTTCACAGTGGAAAGAGTTTGGTGCCATTAAGTATTTCCTCATCCTTCTGTAATATTTCATATTGAATTTGGCTCAGATTTTTTCCCCTATTCGGAAAGGTAGGGCATAGAGTGTTGGAGGCTTTTAATGAAAAGTTAGTAAGAGAAACTATGTTTTCAACTAAGAAATAAAAAAAAAATCACAACATCAAATACAAGCTGGGTGGATACGACCTCGTAGACGACTCTCATTCTATCAAGGACCTTGGAGTACACATCTCAAATGATGAAAGTGCCAGAGCTCACTGCCACAACATTGCCAAAAAGGCATTAAGAGTTGTTAACCTAATCTTGTGAAGTTTCTTCTCCAGTAATATTGTACTGCAAACTAGGGCATACAAAACCTTTGCTAGAACAATTCTCGAATACAGCTCATCTGCCTGGAACCCGCATTGTATATCGGACATTAATACAATTGAGCGAGTCCAGAGGTATTTCACGAGAAGAGTACTCCACTCCTCTGTTCACAACAGAATACCTTATGCCACCAGGCTTGAAATTTTGGGATTAGACAATTTAGAACTACGCTGCCTTCAGTCTGACCTAAGCATTGTAGCAGATAACAAAATTTTCTGCTACAACGTCCTACCCGTCAATGACTACTTCAGCTTCAACCACAATAATACATGAGCACACAATAGATACAAACTTAAGGTAAACCGCACCAAACTCGATTGCAGAAAATACGACTTCAGCAACAGAGTGGTCAATGCCTGGAATGCCCTACCTGACTCTGTGGTTTCTTCCCCAAACCCCCTAAACTTTAACCTTAGACTGTTTACTGTCGACCTCACCCCATTCCTAAGAGGTCTGTAAGGGGCATGCATAAGCACACCAACATTCCTTCTGTCCCTGTCCTACTGTCCCCATTTATTTGTATCCTTATCCTGTATTCATAATCATGTTTATACTTACATCTGTTACCTTATACATGTTTGACAAATAAATAAATAAAAATAATAAAATAAATTCAGCTCTGAATATCTGTTTGTTTAATCATTAGAAGGGAATTACATGACCCTGGGACACTACAACTGATGTAAATATGAATCAGTTGCCAAGTATCTGAATTTTAATCATGGGGAAGCTGCAAATGTGAAAAATGGTCACCTTTTTCAGTGTTGTTGTAACAGTAAATGACCATTCAAAGTAAATAAATGAACAGTAAATGAACTGTTGTAAGTCGAGGACTACCTGGATTATTTTTACAAATAACTCAAGGCAGCAAACATATCTTTCCTCCTCCTATTTTCCCCTGTGGGGTGAGGACAATTAAATTATAGTTGCAATTAGAAAGACACCAAGCTGAATCTGAACTATCAGTTACACAAGTATTGTTGTAACATCTGTATGCCATCTTTAATAAGATGGATTTGCCTTCCCTTCCCTTCTTGAACCAAGGCTATAGGGTTAAGTCTCAATGTCGGGAGGCTTGGCAAAAAGTACGCCATGGTGGTGCAGTGGTTAGAATGCAGTACTGCAGGCTACTTTTGCTGACTGCCGGCTGCCTGCAATTTGGCAGATTGAATCTCACCAGGCTCAAGGTTGACTCAGCCTTCCATCCTTCCGAGGTGGGTAAAATGAAGACCCAGTTTGTTGGGGCAATATGCTGACTCTGTAAACTGCTTAGAGAGGGCTGTGAAGCACTGTGAAGTGGTATATAAGTCTAAGTGCTATTGCTATTGCTACAGTGGAGGGTCAAATCATCATGTTGTTTGGTATGTAAACTTTTGTCTTAAAAAAATATTGCCACTTTGAAAGTTACACATCCGTACACGTAGATACTGGTTCTGAAAAAGCAATATTGCTTCTTCTTTATTGTAGGCAAAAATATTTTCTGTTGATGCATCTTTATTTGATGAATTCTAGTTCTTGACTAAAAATATGGATAGTGAAGAGAATTTTAGTAGGATTAAAATCCATATAGCCTTTTCTTTTAAGTGCTTTAAGTACTTCATATATATCAGCCAGCAGACGGCAACCTCATCAGGTATGCCTGTACGTTAGGCTAAACTTATTTATCTTCTCATTTAAATATACGAACCAAACTATTTTGCACTTAAAACTAATTCATAAACGGGAAACGCAAGGCATCTTATGGCTTTTACATTTTTTCTGCATTTTGTAATGCAATTGTCTGTTGTCTTTTTTTTTTTTAATGCCTACTTTATGCAAAAGTAACCTACCTAAAATCAACTATAGATAGTCCTCAACCTATAAAAGTTCATTTTGGGACTGTTTGAAGTTACTATGGCAATGAAAAAAGTGACATACCGTTTATGTATTTATTATTTATTAGTTCAATTTATATGCTGCCTTTCTCCGGAGACTCAAGGCAGCTTACAATGCATTTAAAAAAACCATTATCAAAAACATTTAAAAATTAAAACATTAAAACCCATTCACACCATTCATGGCCGGATCTCACGAGATCGCAACAGCGAGAGCAATGGCCCCAGGCCTGCTGGAAAAGCCAGGTCTTCACCGCTTTTCGGAAGGCCAATAGGGTGGGGTTGGTCTGGACCTCAGGAGGTAACTGGTTCCAGAGAGCTGGGACAGCCACAGAGAAAGCCCTTCCCTGCGGGCCTGCCAGCTGGCATTGTTTAGCTGACGGGACCCAGAGGAGACCAACTCTGTGGGATCTTACTAGTTGCTGGGAGCTACGTGGTAGAAGGTGGTCTCGAAGATAACCTGGCCCTGAGCCGTGTAGGGCTTTAAAGGTAATAACCAACACCTTGAATTGTGCCCGGAGACCGATAGGGAGCCAGTGCAGCTCGCGGAGAATTGGTGTAATGTGGGTGCATCTAGGTACACCCACGATAGCTCGTGCAGCTGCATTCTGGACCAACTGTAGTCTCCAAACACTTTTCAAGACTAGCCCCATGTAGATTTTATCACACTTGTGACTATTGCAGCATCCCCATGGTCCCAATGTCATGTGATCATCTTTTGCTACCTTCTAACAAGCTACCTTCTAACAAGCAAAGTCAATGGGGAAGTCAGATTCTAATAAACAACTGTGTTACTAAATTAACACCTGCAGTCATTCACTTAACAACTGTGTCAAGAATGGTTGTAAAATGGGGCACAACTAACCTTGACAACTGTGTTACTTAGCACCAGAAATTTTGAGCCCAATTGTGGTCGTAAGTCAAGGAATATCCTGCATGAGAGGGAGTTCCAAATCGGGCTCAGATGTTCATGTATATAAAAATGCACGTGAAGTTTGATGTAGACTTTTAAAAATGGGTTAAAATATGAATATTAGAACTAGCAAAACAGAAGATTTATGCTGTAAAATATTAGCTACAAGCAGATATCATGGATTGCTTAAGGCCATCCTGTGTGTTCATGGGAACAATTAACATTTGAAATAGGATTGACCTTGCAGCCTCTATAACAGGCCATTATTCTTATCTATACCCATTCTAGCCTATGTAAGGTTCTGCTTGTTTTCCTCTTTACGTTTTAACATTTCTAAAAATAATTGCCATGTGCCAGAAGAAAGATGCACATTGTTTTGTTTTGTTTTACTGCGGGAAAAAAAAAGGAATTTCAGTCACATCGTATAAATGAACTATCAGCGAGAAGTCCTATCAAAATGTATTACAAATGTTCTGCCTTAGGAAAAAAATGGCATTACTTTTTAAATGAGAAACCACATCCCATTAACCATGAAACCCGCATATATTGCATATGCTACGTACAGCCAACACATACAATATCCTTGCCAACCTTTTATATGTCTGTTAGCTACAAGGGATGTGGTGGCTCAGTGGTTAAGATGCTGAGCTTGTCGATCGAAAGGTCAGCAGTTCAGTGGTTTGAATCCCTAGTGCCGCGTAACGGGGTGAGCTCCCGTTACTTGTCCCAGCTTCTGCCTACCTAGCAGTTCGAAAGCATCTAAAAATGCAAGTAGAAAAATGGGAACCACCTTTGGTGGGAAGATAACAGCGTTCCGTGCGCCTTTGGTGTTTAGTCATGTCAGCCACATGACCACGGAGTTGTCTTTGGACAGTGCTGGCTCTTCGGCTTTGAAATGGAGATGAGCACTGTTCCCTAGAGTTGGGAACAACTAGCACATATATGCGAGGGGGACATTTACCTTTACTTTTAGCTACTATACATAGAATTTGAATGGGAACCTTCCCCTCCCCCATGAGAATTTGAAAAATAATTTCTAAATAATTTACACATATAAACGTAAAGATGTTCAGTAAAACCTTCCCATAGGAAGAAATGTGATTAAGATTTTCTGGAACAGAGAGATAGGAGGGCATTGCACTACAGACATTGTCCTGTATTGGGAAAATATGGTTGCCTCCTAACTTGACTGAGCAAAAGTTGTTGTGGTCTGTCAGTGGCCTGCAGAGCTGGCAGCAGAGTCGGACAGTGAGGAGGCTGGGGAGGAAAATGGGCCAATCCTGGAGTCTGGGGAAGGCTCAGATGAGGACTCTGGATCGGAGGCAGAGATAGAGCCAGGGCCATCTGGGAGTTATGGGCGGACTCTGGAGCCTCCAGAGTCGGACATCAGCGAGGCAGAGGAACAGGAGGAACCTGTTCCTAGTGCGCGCATGCACAGAGCTGCCAGAAGGCAAGAACAGTTAAAACAAAAAGGACGACTCAGGAGTAGGGCTTGGAGATGATTGGTCCCTCTCATAAGACATAAAGGAGAAGCAAAGGCATGTGAGCCTTTGCAGGAAGCAATGTTGTTCGGTCTGGCTGGTTTAAATTCTGCAGTTCCGTTTTGACTCTGTGTTCTGTGTGGCCTTGCAAAGCTAATTGCCAACTAAGTCTTGGCAGCGTGTCAAGGGAGATAAAGGTGGGTGCTTATCAACCTTATCCCGAAGGACTGTGGCAGACTTCTGTCGGACTCTTTACAACTATTTGTGACTCATCTGTGAATGAACAGGCTGTGAATGAATAGAATTCACAGCCGATGAAATAAAAAGAGGGGTTTGGGGACTAATTCTGTGCTTTTTACTGCTTCAGGAAGCCTAGGTTAGAACAAAAGTCAAGCTGTTGCCAAAACATTCAGTCCAGGCTGGATTTTTTAAAACTGTTTCAGAGTCAGCATGAGCAGCTTAAATAGTAAGTATGGATAAGTATGGATATATCTTTGGAGCCAAAAATTCCTCTGCAACTTTGCTCAACAATTTCCCAATTAAGCTTTTGATTTGCTTGTCTTGCAGCTTGTCACAAATTTACACAGCTATAAAGAGAGCCACACGACACTGTGGTGGAATAGACAGCTATGTAGTCAATTATGTGGTTCGTTCTTTCCATCACAAACTCTGCTGGATAGCGAGAACACAACAGGAAGAAGAGGGAGGAAAAAAGACCTCTCATTGTGTAAAAAGTCAGGGATGTGTTTCCTTCCCCTGCACCCAAATAATAGGTAAATTCAATCCAGTGTGAAAGCTGTCACACTAATGTTTTGATACAAGGGTGTATCACCAACTTCACAGTCTGTGTGTTTACTTGTAACTAAAACACCATAACAGAATATTGATTTTTGGAATGAATATAATTGTGGCTTACACATTGTACAGATCAAACTTTTCAGTAACACATTTTTTCTAGATTTTATGCCTCTTAGTAAAGAAAGGAAGCACTATGTATTTTTGGTTCTCTGTACCTCCATTTATATATTAGTGATATGAAAGGTCTAACCTGCCCCACTTGAATAAATGTTTTATTTCGGGATGCTCTTTTTTTAATAGCAAACTCCCTCAAAGTCAAACTGAGGAGTTTAGAAAGTGCCTGAACAAAAGGGCAGCTTATGGTTGAGCAAGGAGAAGGGACAAGAGATCAGTCTTCAATTTCATCTGCCTACTATAAGACAAGTAGAAGGGCATGCTTAATTTCTGCCCTTCGACAACAGGTTAAATAGTCTGGAGCTCAGACATTTTGCTATGGCGGAGAGATGTCTTCTGCCACGGGATCCTGCACTGATTGCCTGAGGCAGCAATTCCAACCCACCTAATGTAAAGTCAGCCTCTATTTAGAACCTACACAGTGACTTCAAGGAAATATTAAATTATGAGGCTGTTATAATTATGAGGCCTTTGTCAGAGATATTTTTTATCCCTGAAATCAGAACTGGCACCAACATTGCCATCATCATTGTGATCATCAAGATTATGAACCGCTTCCTCCTCCTCCAGATTCCAAAAATCCTCAGAGTTTATTTTTTTTTATTTTTTTTTATTATTTTTAAACAAAACATAAAACATCATCCTCCAGTACAATTGCAAGCAGTGTGTCGGTTGGTTACAAATCTTTTGTGCTCCATCTCATATTAATAATTTACTAATTTTCTAATTTCTCATGTTATCAATCTAATGTAAATCTTTATATTACTATTCTTATTTGTCATTCATTTAACAATATGGCATTTTCATCCCATAAAAATCACTTCCATATATTGTATTATAACATTCATTTCATATTTCATGTTTCATTTCCATGTTTTATTATCTAGCCATTGATAAAATAAATCCCATATCTTATAATATTGTTTATCTTCCTGTTCTCTAATTTCAAATGTCAATTTACTCATTTCAGCACATTCCATGATTTACTTAATAACTTCATCTTGTTTAGGTATTTCTTCATTTTTCCAATTTTTAGCAAACACAATTCTAGCCGCTGTTAATACAGTCACAATCAATTTCCCATGAACTGGCAGATTGCATTTTTGCTAGCTGTGTGAACTTACAACTCCAAAACTAACAAACACTCCTAATTTTATCCATCTTTCCCACTATTTTGTATCTATGCCAGGGCTTTGTTTGCTTTGTCTATTGCAGTACAGGTAGTCCTTGACTTAAAACCATTTGGTTAGTCACAAGTTACAAAGTTACAACGGCATTAAAAAAAGGGAATTACGGCTGTTCTTCACACTTACAACTCTTGCAGTGTCCCTATGGTCACGTGATCAAAATTTTGATGCTTGGCAACTGGCATATACTGTATTTATGACTGTTGCAGTGTTCCAGGGTCATGTAATGATCTTTTATGACCATTTGACAAGTAAAGTCAATTGGGAAGTTAGATTCACTTAATAACCATGTTATAAGTTAACAGCCGCAGTAATTCACTTAACAGCATGAATGGAAAAGTCATAAAATGGGCAAAATTCACTTAACAATTGTCTTGCTTAGCAACAGAAATTTTGGACTCAATTGTGGTCAGTTAAAGACTACCTGTAGCTTATCCTTATCTTTGTCCTCCTTCACCTCACCTTCTCCTTCTCCTCACCTTCTTCTTCTCCTCTTCTTGTCCTTGTCCTTCTCCTCTCCTTCTCCTTCTCCTTCTCCTTCTCCTTCTCCTTCTCCTTCTCCTTCTCCTTCTCCTTCTCTTTCTCTTTCTCCTTCTCTTTCTCCTTATCCTTCTTCTTCTTCTCACCTTCTCCTTCCCCTTCCCCTTCTCCCCCCTTCTTCTTCTCCTTCTTCTTCTTCTCCTCTCCTCGCCTTCCCCTTCCCCTTCCCCTTCTCTTTCTCATCACTTCCTCCTTCTCCTTCTCCCTCTCCTTCTCCTTTTCCTTCTCCTCATCATTTCAGTACTAAATGTCAGGTGGAAACAAATCTGTCTGAAAGCAACTTTAGGGACAAATGGGAAAAGGACATGGCATGGAAGTGCCTATGTAGATAGCATATTGGCTTCAAATTATGTCCTGGACATTAACAGCTTCATATCACAGGATTCAATTTTTTTTAGTCATCTTTCCCAGGATAAAATGGCACTTACGATCAAAGCAATGCATTGTTATGTGTAATTGATGCTAATGCGATAAAATGGTGATGGGAACAGCAGGAATTGCAGCATGTCACTTTGAACTGATGGGAGGCAAAGAACATCTGCTGCAAAATTCCAGTCAGAGCATCTCCTAAACAAATGCCAGCAAAAATAAGAAATGTCTCTTTATTTAAAGGATTTGAAAGTCTTCTCCATCAGCTGGCATCTGACATATTTTTCCACCTAGATTGCTCAGTTCAGCATGTAAGATTTCCCAAAGAATATAAAATAGTGTGTGAGCCCCAGTGCTCATCAGTTCTACCTTTCATGGATTTTGGAAGATATTTAGCACAGCGCTGCCATTCATTCTTATTAATTCCTACTCCTTTTTTCACAGCACATTTGTGGTTGTGTAGGAGACACTGCACCTGTAATGTAAGGAGGAAAAGCAACAGAAGGGGAAACCTCTACTGTGGCAATGCCTTCAATAAGAAATTTAATAAACCCTGTAATGGAGAGAAATAAGGTGTCTGTCTTAACCTTTTGTAAAATAGGATGGAGTTTCATTCTAGTGGCTCAAATGACAGGAAGTGCTTAACAATTTTGACAGGATATTGTCCATAATTCTTATGGAGTCACTTAGTTAGAAAATACTTGAATGACCTTGTATCAACTTGAAAGTAAGCAGGAAGCAATCTTGTTTATTTTTGGTTTGAGCACATCAGGAAAATCAAAAAGCAAACCCAGAAAGAGAGGTCTCCATTAGTTTAGTTAATGAATCCCATGAAATGGTCATATTATTCAAATCGTATGGAAAATATGGCAATCTATTCCGGCTTGACAGACATAGGCAACGAAAAATTACAAATGTTATGTGTATATTAATGAGATATAAATATAAATAGAATATACTCTTATTTTAAATTTGTGATTAACAAACTCACAGAGTAGTTATAGAAAACAAAATAAAAACAGAAAAATTCTTCAGATTTAGGCATTCTAGCATTTTGTCCTATTTTAGCACTGCTATAACCATGTTCCTGTTGTTCAATTTTTCCTCTAATGTAATAACAAGCTGTTCCTTTTTTAAACTTCTGCTGTTTTTCTCTGATGGACGCTTCCTTATAATTACTCAAAGGGATCTTCATCTCATAATAGATTTCCACTTCTTCTGCGTCGTTGTACACAATGTGATATCAGTTTGTTAGTCAGGTTTTTTTAGTTCACAGCATTAGGTTTTGTTGTATATATTTCCCATTGATGTGGATAATGTACTCAACTTTCACTTGGTCCCATATTTATTTTTCTTGATCTTTATTTCTGCCAACGTTATTTGAGTGGAATCACTCTACTGAGGAGCTTACACTAGGAACCTGAATTGCTTTTCTTATGAATTAAAAAAAAAAGATGGGTGCTAATTTTAATTAGAACTAGATTAAACTTTTGAAGCAAGATTTATGGGTTCAGCATGTTATGGAAGAAGTCAAAAGATGGATAGAATATTCACACCTCTCCCAAATGATTGGAAGATGTAGGAAATCTGATCGGGTGCTGAAGCTTTTTTTTACATTAAAGCAGTATCAATAGGTTCCTTGGTTGTAATAAAGAAATGTAATATAAAGCACTGAAGAATTATCTGCATAATGTTTTTAATTAAAACTTTTTATGAGATAGGAGCATTTGTCTTCTTTTGTCTCAGCTGTGTTTTGGCAAGTCTTTCATGCAAACTCCAATTTAACTGCATTCTCCTGATGTCTTCTGGCTCACACATGCAACCTGTTCTAAATCAAAAACAGTCCATTCATGGGGTAGATCAGGAGTGTCAAACTCGATTTCATTGAGGGTTGTGTTTGACCTTGGGGGGCTGGGGTGGGCATGGCCAGCTCTACGTCACTCGAATCAGGGATGCCTGTGGTGGCCCAAGCACTGGCAGCAAAAATGGGCTCCCAAGTTCCGTTTTCACTGGCAGAGGCACTGTGGGATGGTACTTCGCTGTTTCCAGGGTGGCCCGCGTGCCAGATCTAAGCACCCCGCAGGCCGGATCCGGCCCCCGGGCCTTGAGTTTGACACTCATGGGTAGATGATTAGGACCAGAACCCTGACTAGCTAATCTCCTGTTGATTCAACATCCAGGAGAATTACACACCTGTGTGCCTCACAATGAGAAATCCTCAGGTGTGCAAGTAGTGCAGACAGATGATTTGCTCAGCTAGACCCATCCATTGGTTTGACAGTTCTGGTGAGACATTGGGCTGGTATATACTCCAGAGAAGATCACTGCCAACTTTATTGCTGCAACAGTGGGGAGGTAGATGGTAGAACCTTCCAGAAGCCAGGCAAGGACTGAATGTTGACCATCCCTCGAGGACCACATAAAAAGCTGTAATCCACTATCCATGATAACACCATTAAAGAACCTTCAGAAAAGGAAATTTTATCTGGACCCTGATTGGGATCTTGCACATGAACGAATTCCTCAAAGAATGAGGCTTTAAAAAGTTTCCTCCATGATAGCATATAATCTGTAAAGAGACGGCTTCATCATACAAACACATTTCCCCCTCTTTAACCATTGCATGATCAGTGCTGCATATATGCCGATTTGGCCAAGAATTGGTACACTGATTTTTTCAAAATCCAGTTTTTCAACTATATTTATCCAGCCGTTGCCTCTCAGTTGTACAAATCTGGGTTTATGCTGAACAGCAGTCAAGAGAGACAAAAGATTAACTTATTGATGCCAACCAGTGATAGATAGGTTGGTAGGGCAATAATAATCCTTGAAAATGATTTTGGAAAAAAGAAGTATGCATGTATCGCAGGATACCCCATATTTAAATTCTTCTTTCACACACCCCAAGACTCCTTTACTTAACTCTGGCTCCAAGGACACTCTTGCAGTGACTGCATTTGAATTGCACAATTCTAGCTAGTTGCTACTCTGCAGTGAAGTGAGCTCTTTGCTACCATCTAGAGTTTATTGTGGTTGGTAAGGCAATAGTGAGACACACACACACAAGGATTGGATGGAACACCCGGATTTTGCAAACACCAGCATGGCACGCATTTTGTATAACAATTGGCAGTGGCTGTTCCCACAGTTGGTGATGTTCAGATTTCAGCCAGGAACAAGACAGTCTCACGCGGAAGAACGAATGGGGAAAGCAACACAGCATGGCCTCCTTCCAGACTTATGGTATGGGCATGCTACGGCAGCATAACTATTTTGGCATCCCAGCTCTGCCATGACAGGAAGCCCAGCAAAATGGCTTCATGGCTAAGCCCTCAGTATAAATCTCCAAATTCCAGATCATAAAGTTCAGAGTGGAAAAGAAGCACAAATATTATTGTTCCAAATTTCTTTGAAGTTAAGCTGTAAAGGAAAAAAAATCAAACCTCCCACTGAAATAACTTCCAGGGAAGCTAACATTATTTTGGTAATATTTGCAAAAAAGGAGTTTGGGTGCTTCTTATCTTGTAGCCAAATTCTATCTAAAGTAACATTTGGAGACTTTTCCAGATGAGGCCAAACATCTGAGGATCTTGGAAGAAAGTAATGTTTGAATATGAGAAGCAATATTTTTGTAGGGCAAGAGAGCTTGTACATAATTATTTCAGCCATGGGCTTTGACATAGTTATATGTGGCTCTCACTAGATCAGGCCAGCCCCTTTATGGCGTGCCTATCACAAAGTTACAAATCTGGAATAAATAAAGAAATGAAATCCACTTCGTAGTTTTCTTCTCTTCTGGCAAGCACTGTAGACAGAAGAGAGATTAAAGCGTGTTATAATTGGTGCACACTGAACTTTATAAAGTATTGATTTCCTGGCAATTACCAACAAATTTATTAAGAGCTATGTGAAGAAAATGGGAGAATTTGGCATAAAATTAATGATACTCAACTCAAGCACAACAATTATACTGATACGATAGAAAAACATGAGAATAAGGTTTTTTTTCCTATTACCTGGCCAGGTGATTGTATCTAAATAAGGTAAATTTTGTAGGGCAAACCTAGCTACATATAAGCATACAGTATTTAAATGAAGGTTTAGCTTGAAGACTTTGTAGCATTTAAGAAATACATTCTAGAACTGTACTCTGCCCAGCTAATTCCACTTAAACAACAGCCTCCATTGCTTTATGGTAATTGCTTCTGAAAGAGTAATATGATCCAGCTTTCAACAAATAAATCAGCTAACACTCAAGATTGGGCATACAACAGTGTTTAGATATTCACTGCCTTATACACCACTGCACTACAACTCTTCTCAGAGAACTGAGAACCCAGTTGTGATTAAATCAGGAGTTGGATATAAGAGAATTTGGTGCCACATTCATCTTGAAGGAAAGAAGAGAGAATATGAGACGATTTAATCAATAGCAGTGTCACTGCGTTTTTTTATTTGCCAGCTGTACTTTTCTGAACTCTAAGACTTACCGTAGATGCTCAGACTCTTATCTTTAAGCTAACTGCGCATGTCTACATTCTTTCATTCTTCTTCTAACTTTTTTTTTGTTCGCCTGTCAAGAGGTCCAGCAGGAACGCTGCCAAAATGTAACTAATTAGCCAGTAAGATGTTTTTTTATTTCTTTACAATAAAATGAGTTTCTTAGAATATATCTCAGATTTATTTTGCTTATCGAGTATGCTTCGAGGGAAATGCCATGGTCCATATCTAATTAAGAGCAATTACCCCAGGAGGGGAACAGGGTTTAATTGCCACCCTGACAAGCAGATCATTCTCACTATGGTCTCTCAACCAGTAAGTATGCCATGAGCACTACATTCATGTAGGTTTTTCTCCCAGAGTCCTTGACCTTCAAAGAGACAAATGAGATCACACTGAAGTAGCTTAAACTCAGCCAGAAAGGGACAGGTGCAGTTTAACTACATGTCACATGAATCAAATGATCATAAGTTGATTTTTCTAGCCACGTCTTTTGCAGGAGGAGATTCTTCATCTTCAAACTGCATCTAAATAAAAATCAGTTCTTGTGTTTTAAAGACCAAGTAGAATTTAGGAATGACAAGCACAAAAAAGCTCTATAACTGTTCATCTGTAGGTGAATGGGTGGCTACATTTCTAAATTTGTCAAAAGTTAACCCCACCCAAGAAGCAACTATATTTGCAAATTCCTCTAATCCAAAGATCAGAAAGGTCTATAGACCTTTAAAAAATCCTTTTAAACCCCTTTAAAAATCATCCTAAATTAAAGGAGTCTAAATCCCAAATCCCTTCACTTACTTCTTTGAAACTGGGCAGATCTAGTTTCCAGGAAAGAGGGAGACATGTATTGCTTACTAATGCTATGTAAGATTAATCTTTTTTTTAAAAAAAAAATATACAATCTGGATTCCTAGAAAATTGTAGTTATATTTCAGATTATTAAATCCATTCCCAAAATTCCACATTTCTGAATCAAGTCTCATGAATTTTGTTATCATTGTTATCATACCTGCATCATATAATCTATAATGTTGTTCTTGAAAGCTAAGCAACGTTGTTCTGTCCCCCTTCCCCACACAGGCAAACACACAACCAGGCACGCCTGCCAAGATTTTATTAAGCAATCAGACTAGAAATCCTTGCAGATAAGAGTTTTGGCAGCAAACTGCGAAATGCCTGCCAAGTCAGTTTTCACTCACAGTCAGCAAGAGAGAGAGAGTTTCTCCTCAGTCCGGTTCAGCAGCAAAAAGTAATCCACGGAGTTAGCCAAGGTCCAATCCAAAATATATACAAGCCAGATTTCAGGTAACGCGATGTGATTCTCAGGTTTTTAACTTTGACCATCACAAAGCCTAAAGAACAATCACACCCACTTTTATTCCTTGTGGGGTGTGGCTCAGTGACTCAGCTCAATCTCTGGCCCTCCCACGCCTCTTTCGTTGCTGAGCACGCTTCTCCCTCCGACGCTGCCTGGGATCAAGCCAGGATTCAACATCCTCCCTCCCTATCTGTTGTTCCGATATGCTTTCCTCCTGGCATATCCCAGGCTGTTCCTCTTGGCCTTCGGATGGAACCTGAGGCATTGCCAGAGAGGAAGGTCCTGGAGAGGGATGCCTTGTCAGTTCCTCCCCATCACCTTTTGAGTCCTCTTCCTCTGTTAGGACAGGCTCAGGAGTCGGTGTCACAACAAACGTGATGTTCATCATGCCATTTGGTGATCATTCCACAATTTAATAATGTATTTATAAAGAAATAAGATGAGAGCTAGTTTGGTGTGTAATGATTGAGGCAGCAAGCTAGAAACAACGAAACTGTGAATGCTAATCCTGCCTTAAAAGGACAAAGACCAAGAAGCAGACAAGGATAAACCAATCCAAAATTTTGCCAAGGAAACTGCAAGGACTTAATCTCCCAGAGCTTCTTGGAAAACCAAGGTTGTGCCCCAGGATAGGAACACAGAGAGAAGCCAACTAAAAGAAAATCCAGGGCTTTGATCACCAACTTATTCCAGGCTGCAGGATAAATCAGAGTTGGAGATAGGTTTCTACACAACCTCAATTCAAAAACAGCAACCAGAATCTGGCACCACCAAGAATCCAGTTACCTCGTTCTGAGGGCGAATATTGAGGAGATGGCATCACGATCGTTCTCAAGCAGTGCTCTGGCCTACCCAGCAGTGCCATTATATACTTCTGCTCATCATGATACCATTAACAGCTGCTCCTGCCCTCACATCTTCCCCCAGCCCACCTTCAGCTCCTCTGTCTCAGGGTCATTCCCATGCACACCTGTTTATATTGAATAGAATTGAATACTTTATTTGGCCAAGTGTGTTTAGACACACAAGGAATTTGTCTCTGGTGCAGAAGCTCTCAGTATACATGCAAAGCAACAGAATAATGATAATCATCACCATCATCATCATAATACCAATAAGAGGGGGTAGTAAAGAAGATAATAAGAAGGAATGATAATAATACAGCCATACTACATGGGTAAATATACATAGACAATAGCAGAGTGATGGCACGAAGGAAGAAAGCTGTCTCTGTGTCTAGTTGTTTTGGCCTGCAATGCTTTGTAGTCCCATCCCGAGGAGAGGAGTTGAAACAGTTTATGTCCAGGATGTGAGAAGTCTGTAGATATCTTCTCAGACAACCTTCTGAGCCCACTACCATTAGTAGTTATTTTCTCAGCTTTCAGTCCATCACTATTAGTATAGTAGTATATGTATAAATTGTATACATACGCTACTGTAATAATTCACTGGGTATATTACATATATACATGACATCTTGTATATTCTGTATGTTAAGCATTCACATAGTTTAACTTCATTCTTATTTTTTAGACAAAAAATAAAAATAAAAACCAGTTATTTTCCCCTGGACATCAGCGGATGGTCCTTGGAGCCCTGGAGGCTGCTGCTTTAGATTACCAGCCTGATTACTGCTGTAGATTACCTTCCAGTTTCTTATTGTGCTAGACATTTTTTTTTCAGCCTGAAGGCCACACTTGGATTCTGAGTGACATGAAATACAAAAAGCAGAAACGCTGAAAGCAGGAGAAAGCAGAAAGAAAGCAAAAAGCAAGGTGGGCCAGAGCAAAGATGTATACGGAATAGAATACAGAATAATAGAGTTGGAAAGGACCTTGGAGGTCTTCTAGTCCAACCCTCTGCTCAAGCAGGATACCCTATGCCATTCCAGACAGGTGGCTACCAAGTCTCTTCTTAAAAACCTCCAGGGATGAAGCCCCCACAACTTCTGAAGGCAAGCTGTTCCACCGGTTAATTGTTCTCACTGTTAGGAAGTTTCTATTCAGTTCTAGGTTGCTTCTCTCCTTGATTAGTTTCCATCCATTGCTTTTTCTCCTGCCTTCAGTACTTTGGAGAATAGGTTGACCCCAGGGGTGGGCTCTACTTACCTTTACTACCGGTTTGCAGTGAGGCTGCGCACACACACTTGCTTTGCTCATGCATATGCTCTTCTGCGCAAGTGCAGAAGCTTCTGCACATGCACAGAAGCATTTTGATGATGTCGGGGTCAGTGGGCAGAGCCTCCCATCGGTTTACTACCAGTTCTATAGAACTGGTGCGAATTGGTGGCAACCCACCACTGGTTGACCCTCTCTTGTTTGTGGCAGCCCCTCAAATATTGGAACACTGTTTTCATGTCTCCCCAAGTTCTTCTTTTCACTATACTAGACATGCCTTTAAAATTCACAATTCAACACATCACTACTAATGTGCTGATTCAACCTCTTGAATCCTGTAATTTCTCTCACTTGAAAACTTCAACTTGCTGGTAAACTACCAACAAGGAAGGGGTGCGTAGGAGTGGTACCCAAAGATATGTGGGGGGTGTGGGGGTGGCAAACTCTGTCCCTCTGCTCCAATGTGAGATGAGGACCTCAAGAGTTCTGAGCTCTGGTGACTCAGTAGACTAAGGCAGTTATTAACATCCACTTACATCTGCTGCCTGCAATTACTGCAAGTTCAAATCCCACCAGGCTCAAGGTTGACTCAGCCTTCCATCCTTTCTAAGGTAGGTAAAATGAGGACCCAGATTATGGGGGCAATAAGCTGACTTTGTATAAATATACAAAAGTATGAAGGCTATTGCTTGACCCATTGTAAGCCGCCCTGAGTCTCCGGAGAAGGGTGGCATATAAATCAAATTTTAAAAAAAGAAAAAAAGAGTGTGTTTCTGTTTTGTGATCTTCTTTCTTCCTGCTTTAGCCGTGCCATATTTGTCTCCATTTTCCAGTGCCAGACTTTTCCCCCTCTTTGTCTCCACATTCAAAAGACCCAACCACTTAATTGATTGCCTTGCAATTTTGCAGTTTAAAATTTAATCACACATGTGCCTGCCTGAATTATTTTTTGGCTATGCAGACATCCATTGCAGTAAATCAGGCTACTCACCTTCATAAAATTCTTTGCTAATCTCTGTGAAGGCAGAAGAGTATTTTGAGGCTGTCTTTTACCTTCATTTTCTATTTGCATTTTGATTTGCAGCAGGCAAGCTTCCTCTGTTCCTCGGCCCCAGCTTCGAGCTGCCAAGCCAGAGTCCCAGAGAATCAAGGCAATAAAATGGAGAGAATCAATCTTTGCTGTGGCACCGGAATGCATAAGAATGATACCATGAGGCCTATTCTCGTGATCTTTGCTACTTGGTGAAAGTGACCGTGAATATATATGCTTGTTAGTGATGGATAAATTACTTCAGAACATTCCTGATAGGAACAGCCGAGGTACAGAATAGTTGATGAGAATCTCTGAAGAATTCAGATATCTTGTTTAGTCACCTTGTGAGCAGGTCCCTTCTAAGATTCTCTGGGTATTTCTAAGAAAGTGATGAATATGGACATTTATTTGTATGCCCTTTCCTGGAACTAGCCTAGCAAAGACCAATATCTTTTCCCTTCCTTCCTGCTGCCAGCATTATTACTTAACTTCCATGATTCCTTTTGTTTGTTTGTTTTTTAAAATGTTTTTTTTAATTTTATTTCTTATAAATATATTATAAATGTACATTCTCTTATCCATAATTAATCCCACATGTACATATATTTTCTAAAGAAAAAAATGTTTTTAATTATATTTGGGGTTGCTCTTCTACCCTTTCTTCTCCCTTATTTTACAATCCTTCTTTTCCTTCTTCTCTCTTTCCCTTCCTTGCCTTCTTCTATCCTTTTCTACTTTCTTCTTTCCTCCTCTCCTTCCTCTTCTCTACTTCCCCTTCCTTTCCCCCTTTTCCCTTCCCCCCCATCTAACCTTCTCTCCTACTCGTTACCCCCTCCGTTTCTTCCTCTCCTTTTCCCTTTCTTCTGTTCCTTTCTCTCCTTCTCCCCTCCTATCTTACCGTCTACTCCTCTCTCCATTGTCTCTCCTTTGTTGTCCAATATTTCCCTTATTGGTATCCGAGCAGCTCCGATTTTCTATTAATATATACTTTCTTTTCAATTTCTTTTCTAGTTTACCAATTACACATATATCATCATGTTGTACATTTATGTAGTAACATTTTTTCCTTCCCCCATCCCCCTTTTCCATTTACACAAGTGTCATCTGAGTTTCTATTCCTTTTTGTCTCCTCTCTCATTTACCATCACATTGTCTAATTTATTAATCTGTCATCTTTTATTGAGATTTCTTTTCTAACCATACATAAAATCGTCTCCATGTCTTGAAATACACCGATTCCTTTTTATCATTTATTCTTAATATTAATCTGTTCATTTCTGTGCCTCCATGATTCCTTTTGACTGGGTTGAGAAAAAGTTGCAAGATTCATTCTGGGTTGGTCAGTTATTAATATTAATTAATAGCCCAAAACACATATTCTAGTAGAGAGAATGGGCTGAAGATGGGCTCCAGCACGAGTCCGAAAGTTCAGAAGAGTAAGCCTCTGGTCCTAGTGATTGACCCAGATTGGATCTTGCAACATTATCCTAGGATCAGGGGTGAAATGCTCCCTGTTCGGACCGGATCGCCCGATCTGGTAGCGATGGAGGCGGGTGGTTTGGAGAACTGGTAGCAAAAATCCCTGCCCCCCCCCCCCATGCCCAGCTGAGCCGCACAATTATCAGAGGCTTTTTCTTTTAATTTTTAAAAGCATTTTTTCTACAACCTCTTTGGCCAAAAAAATGCTGTTAAAAGTTTTTAAAAAGCCTCTGATGATTGTGCGGCTTAGCTGGGATCGTCAAAGGCTTTTAAAAGCATTTTTTCTACAACCTCTTCAGAGGTTGTAGAAAAAATGCTTTTAAAAGCCTCTAATGATCCCAGCTGAGTTGCCTGGTCGGCAGAGGTTTTTAAAAGAAAAAAAGCCTCTGCCGATCAGGCAACTCAGCTGGGATTGTCACAGCCTTTAGAAAGCATTTTTTTTTTACAACCTCTTCACCAAAGAGGTTGTAGAAAAAATGGTTTTAAAAGAAAAAAAAATTGGCCACGCCCACCCAGTCACATTAACCCCCCACCAAGCCACGCCCACAGAACCGGTAGTAACAAATTTTAGATTTCACCACTGCCTAGGATACATATATTTGCTTTCATTCATGAGAAAAAATTGGTTCCACTGGAATTTTTCTTGAGAAAAGTTCAGAATGTTTGGTAACACAACTGAATCCCAGGTGAGCAACATTATTTGGAAAAGTTGAGCAGTAATTGATGCAGCCATATTAAATATATGAGGAGGATTAGCATTTTCGATATGTATGTGTCTGTCTGTGTGTGTTTAAAGGGAATATTCTTTTTTTAAAAAATATATTATAATTTGCATGTTGCTGTTCATAGACTTCCTAGTAGGAAACTATGTTTTTCCATTATATGGAAAATAGGTCAGGGTGTGCAATGGCTGAGTGTCACTGTTGTGTATATGAAGGCAGGACTTTTATTTTGGGATTTGTGTACATGAAAAAGAGAGAGGGAGGAAATTAGAGATCATCGCCAGTAGTGGGTTTCAATTTTGGTTGCTACTGGTTTGCTCGTGGGCGCTCGCACTCTCGCGTGCGACGCTTCTATGCATGCGCAGAAGCTTCTGTGCATGCACAGAGACATCTGGGCGGGTGGGTGGAGCCTCCCGCTGCTGCTGCTATCGGTTCGCCTGATCCGGGGTAAACCGGTAGCAACCTACCACTGGTCATCACCCCTACTTCTTGCATTGTTTTATGGAGATCTCACTATGTCCATGGATATGCAGATAGCCAAAAAAGACTGCAATCATAGGGAAGAAATAGTTCCTACTTTAATCCATAAGATAATAAATCACAAGGTTTTTGAGAAGAGATTGGACGATAATTTGTCTTAAATGGAATAAGGTAGTGATGGCTAACCTTTTTGCCATCGCGTGCCAAAAGTGGGGGGAGCGCGGTGGGGTCACACGCACACGTGCCCACATCCATAATTCTATGTGCCATGCCCCCCCATGCCCCCCTCCCTGCTTTTGGCACGTGATGGCACGGTGGGCTTGGTAGGCCCATTTTTTGCTCTCTCCAGGCTCCAGAGCCTTTCTAGGAGTCTGGGGAGGGCAAAAATAGCCTTCCCCACCACCCCTGAGGCCCTCTGGAGGCTGGAAACAATGTGTTTCCTGACTTCTGGTGGGCCCAGAAGGCCCGAAAATCAGCTGGCTGGCGCACGCAAGTGTGTCGGAGCTGAGCTCACGTGCCCACCGATATGGCTCCGCGTGCCATCTGTGGCACCCGTGCCATAGGTTCGCCATCACGGGTATAAGGTCTCCTGATTGAGCAGGAGGCTGACTAGAAGATCTCCAAGGTCCCTTCCAACTCTGAAATTGTGTTATCTTTTGTTATTCTGTTACAAGAAAAGAGTGCAGGATTGCTGTGATGTACGAGTAGCCCTTTACAGACTCTCTGTGCAGTTACACAGTACAAAGGAAAGTTTGCATGTTCTAGATAGTTACTGCCATTATCATTTGTATAATCATCTCTGCATTTTCACTGAGGTTGCATTTTTGTTTTGTTCCCAAAGGCCTCTTTCTCCAGGAAGGCAGCCAATACATATCTGAAATATAGATAACAAAATCATGGGTGATGACATGGCATAGATCTTCCCTTTTCAAGCTGCTACTTTTGACTCTAGAGGCAGTATTACCTTCCAAGATATCATAGTGACAAAGACTGTTGCCAGGCTGACAAAATGCCAGACTGGCAAAGACTATTAAGAAGATGCAACATCAATTCAAACTCATCATACGCCCACCAAAGGAGAGAATAAGCTTATTTGTTCAAAAGGAAGCATTTCATACTTAGTAATAACTTTAAAAAAAAAAAACCTTGAGGAGAGCTGTAGTTCTAAAATTAGGTCATATTTTACACATTAAAGAGTAAAAACTCAGTCCTTGGCATCTCCAGCCAGTCAGAGAGAGAGAGAGAGAGAGAGAGAAAGAAAGAGAGAGAGAGAGAGAAAAGCAAGCTGAATGGAGCCATGTGTGACTCAGATTTCAGGTGTTCATCTGTGTTCACCAGCGGGTGAAATGGCTGAATGAATATGCTCTTATAACCTGGCCCAAATTACTAGTATATAACAAGGTTGTTTACTTCTTCTGGAGGCCAAATATTTGCCTTTAATCTTATTGTGGTCTGACAGCAGATTTATCACTAGGAAATATTGGACCTTGCCCTTTGCTAGGTTATAATGTAAGACTTATGGATTTCTTTTTCTCTTGGTCCCAGAAGACAATTCTGGAATATTGCCTGTCATGGAATAAAGCATTGCTTCATATTTCTTACTTCCATGAGTTGTTGGAAATTTTGGGGGTGGGGAAAACCTTGTATAGGTCAGCGACTGCAAGAGTAGAGAGCATTAAACACACTTTTATAAAGGAACTGTTCAAGTCAAGAATAGGGGAAAGAAGCAGACTTCAGAAAAGTTATAGTAATGGCCTGCAAATTCTATATCTAGTCTGGGTAAGAAGAGCCTCTCCTCTGGACAGAGTTAGAGACCTCTGAAGGGGCAACTAAATATCAATTGTAGTCCCAAAGTATCAGAATAACAGAGTTGGACGGGATCTTGGAGGTCTTCTAGTCCAACCCTCTGCTTAAGCAGGAGACCCCATACCAGTTCTGATAAATTGTTGTCCAATTCTTCTTAAAAACCTCCAGTGATGGAGCACCCACATTTCTCAAAGGCAAGTCGTTCCACTGATCAATTATTCTAACTTTCAGGAAATTTCTCCTTACTTCTAGGGTGGTTCTCTCCTTGATTAGTTTCCATCCATTGCTTTTTGTTCTACTTCCAGGTGCTTTGGAAAATAGGTTGACCTCCTCTTCTTTGTGGCAGCCCCTTAGATATTATAACACTGCTATCATGTCATCCCTAGTCCTTCTCTTCATTAAATTGGACATACTCAACTCTTGCAACCATTCTTCATATGTTTTAGCCTCGTATCTAAACATCTTCCTTGCTCTGCTCTACTCTTTCTAAACATCTTTTTTATATTGTGGCAAACAAAACTGGATGTAAAATTCCAAATGTGGTCTTACTAAGACATTAGAAAACAGTACTAAAACTTCATGTGAACTACATTTTATCCTTTTTTAATGCATCCTTCAACTGGGTTGGCTTTTTTGGCTCATAGACATTATATTATCAAGGGGAAGGGCTCTGTTGCTCTTTGCTTCACATTTGATCATCCTGAGAGAGAGCATGGAGTAAGAATGGCTATATTTTATAGTGTTTTTCTTTCTCTCGCCAGATTTCTAGCATTGTTTTAGAGTGGTCAGTTCAGTTATTTTATTGGCATTGACCAATAAAATGTAACAATATTTTGCACAGATAAAAAAAATTGTGAGGAAGAGAGGGAGGAAGAAACATAAAAACATTAAAAATGGATGTCAAACCAATTGACATTCATAAGTTATGGTGCCTCACTGCAGTCAAATATTAAGATTAACAATTAAGTTAATAAGAAAAATTAATCAGCTGTGAATCACAGGTGGATATTAAAAACTATTGCAGAAAATTTGAGTAAATTGTGGAGTCCTGATGAGTAGAAGAAACAGAATTCAACTTGTTGCCCAGAAAAGAGGTTTAAAAAGGGATGCCCACAGACTATGCATGTTTGGGAATTTGTAAAAATCACAACATCAATTTGAATGTTCATGTCCAGAATGCTGATGACACTTCCAAAAATGGTTGTAGAACATTAGACACTTTTTATTCTGGCTGCTGCATTATTGTTTATTTTGTTGTTTCTGTTATCTATTTTACTTATTGTGCTCTACTGAACCTTTTGTTTAAAATTTTACTGTGTGATTTTAGTCTACTATAAGCTGCAATGGAAAAAATTGCTTTTGAATGGTACAATTTTTTTTTTAAAAAATGAATAAGAAACAGTACTAATCCTTAGAGTAACACCACTTCTCCCCAAAACAAACTGCACACCCTAGCAGCAACACAAAACTTCTCATTCTAGACATTTGAAAAAACTCAGACTTCTATCTTCTGCAGTGCGATAGCTGGTAGCCACCAGCCATCAATATCAATAATTATTCATTTAAATCAGAGCAGTCACCAAAACCAGTGGAGAACCTACTTTTAGATCCTGTCATCCCAGCTTCTAATTAAATACATTATCATTTATGCTTCAAATTTAAGTCTCAGTACTTATTTCCAATGTTTTCCTTTTTCATAAACACACTTGAGATAGGAATCTTTGGTTGCCAAGTGGTAAAAATAATCTTCATTTTTGCAAGGGTATCTGTGCTAGTCTATTGGAGTCTATCTGACAAGCCTTAAAAGATATGTGAAGCACAAAAAAATATAACAATAGAAAGACTACCTTTATCATTTTGGATAATAACATCTGAAGATAGCGATTTACAAAATAAATGAAGAAAGCAGTAATTAACAGTATCAGCAAGCATATAAGGTCTGGACTATAAAGATTTGCATATATTTTTGCACATCTGCTTACTGTGTCTTTAAGGTTATGCATTAAAAAATCTCCTTTGATATTTTGTTAATATGTGCACCTTTTTTTCTTTTTTTGACATGCCTCATATGAAAGTTCAACTAATCTTAGTCAATTCAGGCAGGCTCAAAGTTCAAAAGCATTTTTATAGATTTCAACATTGGGCTTTATCCAATAATAATGCAATGGCAAAAAAAATGGCACAGGGGTAAGAGAAAAAGATGCAGAGATACAAGATAGGAGTAATAATTAGGCTGGGGAGGGGAGAGGAGGACAAGAGGGGAGAGGAAGGGAGAGAAGGGGAGAGGAGAGGAGGGAAAGCACACATACTACCATAGTGAGGGTTAGTTTGTTCTTGCTTTAGCCTATCCCCTTTATACAAACTGGCCATCTTTAAATATTTTACAGTAAGAACCTAACATATAGAATAGACAAGGGTATTTGGATATTGTTGTATGTTTAGAGAAGGATATACCTTTGAGGAAGATTAATTGGCTTTCTCAGAATCTACTTTCCTCATTTTGGCTATTTTGGTTTTGTATTTAATTTCTAATAGTTTCTTCACTGCTGATAAAAGTCCCCAATCTGTTAGGTAGAATCCAAAAGCATGTGGAAAATATGTTTTTCCTCATATAACCAACTCCTTCCCCCCCCCCCCTGAATTAATTATAGTGTTTATTATGGGCAGCCACATAGTGGGGATTCAGGGGGAACAGAATTTCTCAACAACTAGCGAGGGATCGATATGGGTGACCTTCTGTAGGGAGAGCAGGTCCCTCTAGCATTTGCTGTGAATGAACAAAGAACCTCTGCATTAAAATTTAAACGGTCTTCCCTATTGACAAACCTGAAACTGATCTGTCTGGATTCACCATCCAAATGGAATAAAACAGATACAGTAACTTCAACTTCAGGACTCCAAAGCAATTTTTTTTAAAGAGGTGTTTTCAGTATATATGTCTGAGTGTCTATTCACTATGCTGTAATTCTGTACCTATATCTGTATCTGTATACCTAATCTTATTATACCTATAAATAGCTATTTACAGGTGGTATTTATCAATGCCACCTGAGAGCTATTTTATCTTTAAAGTGTTAAATCTGGAGATGATGATTATGTAAAACTTTTATTTTTATTTATTTATTTTATTTCCAATTTATATACTGCCCTTCTCCCTGAGGACTCAGGGCGGTGTACAGCCAGAAATAAAAACATGAAATACAAATATTAAAAGCAATTAAAATATATATAAATTTGGCCCCAAAATTTAAAACTAACAAACCAATTAAAATATTTAAAATTTCTTCTTAAGTCAGCCTGGCTTGTTGGAAAAAATGTATTTTAAGGGCACGGCGGAAGGCACTGAGGTCGTGAATTCTCCTTATCTCCGGGGGCAGCTGGTTCCAGAGGGTAGGTGCCCCCACAGAAAAGGGTCTCCCCCTGGGGGTCACCAGCCTACATTGTTTGGCTGATGGCACCCTGAGTAGGCCCTCTCTGTGGGAGCGCACGGGTCGATGGGAGGTCATCGGTAGCAACAGGTGGTCTCGGAGATAACTAGGCCCTATGCCATGGAGCGCTTTAAAGGTGATCACCAACACCTTGAAGTGCACCCGGAAGACCACCGGAAGCCAGTGCAGCTCACGCACTGGCTTCCGGTGTTATGTGGGAGCGCCATGCTGCTCCCGTCACCACCTGCGCGGCTGCATTCTGGACCAGTTGGAGCCTCCGGGTGCTCTTCAAGGGGAGCCCCATGTAGAGAGTGTTACAGTAGTCTAGTCGAGAGGTGATGAGGGCGTGAGTGACTGTGCACAGGGAATCCTGATCAAGAAAGGGCTGATTTTCTCTCCCCCCTCCACATCTATCCCCAACTAAAAGCATGATTTTGATTGCCTTTTATTAAGATTGACTACAGTACCAGAATCTTGCAAGTGTGAATATGTTTCTCTTCTCCTCTCTTTTATATTCATGTAAATTGGTGGCAGGCAGCGATGAGTTTCTGTTGCCTGTCTGAAATCTTTTCATAATCTCTCCCCCCCCACCCCCAGTCTGGCCATAAACAATGCTTATTTATTTGTTGCCTTGGTAATGGTTCTTGTATATTTCCATTAAGGTCATCTTTTCTACTCTCTCCCCTGATCTCCCCTTCTGTAGAGAGTAAGGAAGATGACCTTGATGGAGATATGCAAGAATTGTTACCTAGGCAAATGGCTCTGAAACATTTCTTTAGTCCTGCGCAGCGAGATAAGCCATTCAGACACCTCCCTAATTCACTGAAATATAAGGAGAAAGAATGGCACAATCACAAATGCACACAAATGGAATAACAGACTTGGAAGGAACCTTAGAGGTCTTCTCATCCAACACCCTGCTCTAGCAGGAAACCCTATACCCTTTCAGACAAATGGTTGTCCAATCTCTTCTTAAAAATGAAAATTCTATTATTTATAGCCACTCTCAATAAAAGTAGTTTTAGCCTTTTGGGGGAGTTGGATTCATGGTTGACACCTTCTTTTGGAGATAGAGGCAAATCATGGGATGGGGGTAGGGTGGATTGAGGAAAGAGCCTCCCTGGGTCTCCTGATTCATCTCCATCAACCCTCCATGAAGTGCTACAAACTGTTGTTGAGGTGTTTCCAGTGTTTCCTTGACAGCAACAGGGCTTGTTAATTTGTGAAATTAATGACTTATTTTCAAAGATCATCAGCCTCCCCTTGGCATCATGTGGAAGAGGCTTCAGACAACAGATGGGCAATTCAATCAAGCTTATTTTTTGTTCCATTTCTCATTTTACTGACAGCAAGTTCGTATGGCTTCAATCTGATACAAACGTCAAGTGTCAGCTGAAAGAAATCCACACACATATCTGTATGCACTGTTGTACATTACTTCCAAATTCCATATTTCATGTATTGTTCCTCAGAAATTTTCTTTCTTTCTTTCTTTCTTTCTTTCTTTCTTTCTTTCTTTCTTT
>WNWU01000034.1:6780391-6800110 GCA_012654045.1 Ptyas mucosa
CTTTCTTTCTTTCTTTCTTTTTCTTCCCTCCCTCCTTCCTTCCTTCCCTCTCTCCCTCCTTTCCTTCCTTCCTTCCCTTCCTTCCTTCGTTCCTCTCTCACTCCCCCTTTCCTTTCCTTTCCTTTCCTTTCCTTTCCTTTCCTTTCCTTTCCTTTCCTTTCCTTTCCTTTCCTTTCCTTTTCCTTTTCCTTTTCCTTTTCCTTTTCCTTTTCCTCCCCTCTTCTTTCTTTTTCTTTCTCCATTCACAAAGGTTCTACCTTGCATAGCGTTAAAAGCAGCTTAATATACTTTGCAACAACTCTCTTGAGACAAAACTGCATTTAAGCTCATTGTATTCTTAATTTGTTTTTATTATGATGCAGCTAAAAGCTGTACTTTTATTGTGTTAGTGCGATGTTTTCTGAAATATGGGTTTATTGTTTTGTGTACTGCTCTAGACTTCTTTGAACTACTTTCAAAGTCATCATCATCATCATCATCATCATTTACAGATTGATGCTATAAATGCAGTAAAATAAATGAATTCTCCCTGCTCTGACTCTTCAAACTGCTATTTCCGCCCTTAATTTAAACCATATTTTTCTTGAATGCTAAGTGTTGACAGAGCTTTTGCTTCCTGAAAATCTGCCCTTCTCTCTCCCATGGTTGTGGTAGGCATCATGTTAAACCCAGTACATGTTTTAGACAGAAAAGATAGTAGAGATACTGGGGGTGAGGGGGGGCGGATGCAGCAAGAAAGTTGGGAAATCCAGTGAAAGAAAGAGAAGAACAGACAAATTCTACTGTCCCTTCAAACAAGGCTGGCTTGAGAATTAAGGAGTGTCTCCATGGACCTTCTGATAGACCTTCTCCTCTTCCAGGAGGCATGGCAGCTGACTTAATAACAGTAGTGGGTTTTAGGATGAAAACTAAATTTTGTTGCCATTGAATTTTCTTCTTAGGTAATGTCAATCCTATGAGGGACGCGGTGGCTCAGTGGCTAAGACACTGAGCTTGTTGATCAAAAAGATCAACAGTTCTGTGGTTCGAATCCCCAGCGCTGCGTAATGGAGTGAGCTCCCTGTCAGGTTTCGGCGTAATCTCAAATAAATTTCATTCTCAAACACAAAGTCTTTGATGAATCTCTCATTTATTAAAGAATTTACGATCCGACCTAAACTCATATGCAGCCAAAATTGATTCTCTGAAACCAAACCCCTCCCCTTCTGCCTCACAATATCTCAATGCCCATTGGCCATCTTCCAAGTCAGTCTCTTCTGCCAACTACTTCAGATCACAGGAATGTCCCCTTCCCTTCATCACCTGGGTAACCCTATCTATTAAGGGGGGGGGGGAGAAGAACACTATATCAAATGCCAAGCACTAAATTTCAAACTGTTACTGCTAGCTCCGGGTTTGTTTTTTTCCTTTTCTCTTTGATTATGGCAGCGATGAAAAAATGCAACTTAGGTCACTGACACTCCCGTTACTTGTCCCAGCTTCTGCCAACCTAGCAGTTCAAAAGCATGTAAAAATGCAAGTAGAAAAATAGGGACCATCTTTGGTGGGAAGGTAACAGCGTTCTGTGCACCTTCGGCGTTTAGTCATGCCAGCCACATGACCACGGAGACGTCTTTGGACAGCGCTGACTCTTCGGCTTTGAAACGGAGATGAGCACCGCCCCCTAGAGTCGGGAATGACTAGCACATATGTGCGAGGGGAACCTTTACTGTAATGTCAATCCTACTGACACTTTTTCACTTGGCATATCACAAAAAGGGAATTTCAATCTCTAAAGTATACTCAATGTAAACTTAAGGGTGAGGAATTTTTTTAATATATAATTTGCATTAAAATGCTTCAGGGCAACTCCACACATAACACATTCACTAAGCACAAAAGTACTTCCATGTAGAAAATGATGTTCTCTAGTTTTATTACTGTGGCACTGATCATTCTTTTCCTGCTTTACTTCATATTAGGCTTCAGAGGCTTCACCCTCAGCTGCCTGGGAGCTGGTTTTGTATGATGTGATTCCATGTGACACTGATGTGTGGGCAAACTCTAGGACCATATGAGTGAAGGCAGTCAACTGGATCATTGGGCTGCCATTATCTCTGTGAGAAATGATGTAGGCTTAATTGGAAAAGGAACCCAAGTTAAAAATGCACTTAGGCTAGTATCATATAAATTTATCCCCACGAGAGATCTTCAACTTTTCAAATTTCATCAAAGCTCGGCTTCAACATTCCTCCTCTGTTTTATCTATTAAGGAATTCAGATTTCATATGTGGCTGCATTCAGAAGTGACTGACTGATATGCATATAAATGGTGAGGTTTCTTAAAAGTTACTGTCAGTGCAAGGAGTTGTTAATTATGGCTGCTGCTGAAAAGCATTCCCGGGCAGATGGATTCCCCCCCCCCTTTTTTTTTTATTCCCTACTTTCTGTCTTATTTTCAAACTACAGAATCTTTTGGAGCTGATTTTGATGGGGCAAGGAGAAATAAAATAAAAGAACTTTCCTCTGGAAACAGAAGTTCACCTGCCTAACACTAAATGTAGCCTCAAGGTTTTGTTACTTTTCAGATCACATCTCCTTTGCCATTTAAACCCTGATATTTTTTAGCCATTAAAATCATCAGCCTGGAAATAATGTATAGTAAAATCTTAGTGCTTTTCTTTTAATGTACTCAAACATCTTAAATAACAAGAAGGAAAACAACATTAGCTGCTGCACAGCTCAAGAATCACAGGAAATAATAGCGCCAGAAAATCACACTGTTTTCATTTTAATCACTCTTTAATGTATAAAAACGCACATACTGTGTTAAAAAAAAAAACCCAATTATGAAATAAAATATGCATACCCGGATTAAGGTATTTAGAAGCAGGAATGGATAAGAATTTACATATTTGGAGGTTTTATGATTTCCAAAACATTTGGCATAAGATATGCAAAATAGGATAGGAGTAACTTGATTTTGAAAAATGCAGGACAACTCAAACTAATAGAACTGTCCATATGAGCAAAAGGAGTTTTGAGTGCTTAAGTTTTTTTTAAATCTTGCTTCGAATCCTGGGAGAGAAAGAAGGAAAGACAGAAATCAAGGAAGAAAGAGTGTGAATTTGTTATATTCAAAGACCAGCCAAACACATTTGTCAAGTACATTCACAAATGCACATACATATGCATCAGTGGTGGGTTCCTCCTGGTTCCGCCGAGCCAGTAGCAGTGACGATATGACATCACCAAACCGGTTCTGCCCCCCCGCCCCCCCCACGTTATACTTACCTTTTATTTGGCCCCACCCCCAATCTATTGTTGCCTCCTGAGTCCCAGCTGATGGGCTATAAAGAAAAAAACCTGTTTAAACTCTTGCCACAGGGCTTCAAAGGGCCGCCCTATAGCTGATCAGTAGTAAAAGGCAGTTTGGTGGTAGACCGGTGCCTCCAAAAACAAATGAGTAGGCCAGTGCCTGCAAAAATACATGAGTAGACCAGTGCCTGCAAAAATAAATGGGTAGACCGGTGCCTGCAAAAATAAATAGGTAGGCCAGTGCCTGCAAAAATACATGAGTAGACCAGTACCTGCAAAAATAAATGGGTAGACCAGTGCCTGCAAAAATAAATGGGTAGACCAATGTCTCCAAAAACAAATGAGTAGATCAGTGCCTGCAAAAATAAATGGGTAGACCAGTGCCTGCAAAAATAAATGGGTAGACCAATGTCTCCAAAAACAAATGAGTAGACCGGGGCCTCCAAAAACAAATGAGTAGACTGGTGCAGCTCTGCAAGCAGTTAAAAGCCTGGTAGACCAGTACCTCTGCTAAATCCTAAAGAATTGTCACATGACCATCAAGCCGCACCCACAAAATAAGCCACACCCACAGAACCGGTAGTAAAAAAAATTAGAACCCACCCCTGATATGCATGCTGAGAATTACATAAAAAATAAAACACAAAACACAGTTCCCAAATGATGTCAGTACAAACTACATTGATTGCTGTCTTTCTGTAATAGCAATTGTACAAAATTTCCCCACTATATTCATCCAACCTGCCTGTCTTGTATTTTGTTCGATATGTGTGATGGACAGAAGATGGTAAATCCAACACAATCTTGCATAGTGATCTGAATAAAAGGAACAATGAAAAGTACTGTATCTTGTCGTGTCTTGTTTTTTTTTAAATTTTACATGGACAAATATGTTGAGACAGAGTGATTTTGTGGGTTTCCCCCCAAATAAGACTAAAAGTAGTGCCTTCCTAATGTAATTGTGTTTCTTTTATTCGCAGCTATGAGTTGATAGGGTAAAACTTGTGCAAAACGTCATCTGTTTTGAAGTAAATGGGCAAAATCCTTGCAAAATCCAGTAACCCATATTCATTTAAAGTCCAATTTAATGACATTTTTGGATGATGATTAGTATTAGTATTATTTGCATTATTGATATTTAACAATGGCAAAAAATGAGGAATAAATTCACGTAACTGTGTTTCCCTTTGATATATGCTCCAAGCAGGTTTTGAATTCTTGTGTATACATTCAGCCATGTTTCATGTGCTAAATGAAGGATGAATTTTTTCTCTCCCCCTTTCTCTCTCTTCATCTTTAGCACGAAAACAGGAAAATGAATTTTTTATTAGGTGCTCATAAGAATGTTCTAAAATGTGAAAAAAGTCTCCATAAATGTTTTCCTGGAAAAAAATCGACTTTTAAAATAACGAAGTTGCATGAGATTCACTGGGGTTATTACTTTCAACAAAACGAGTAACTTTATCCTTGCCTTCTTTGTAAGGGGTCAATGAATCTTAACCAGAATTAGAGGATTCAAAATTTCACTTTCCATTTCATTCTTTAAAAAGTGGCCCCATCCAGCAAGGCTCTTTCTGCTTTTTTTTTTAGTCACTCTTGACTAGGCAGTACAGGTAGTCCTTGACTTACAACAGTTCATTTAGTGACTGTTCAAGGTTACAACGGCACTGAAAAAAGTGTCATGACCATTTTTTTCACACTTACGACCTTTGTAGCATCCTCATGGTCATGTGATCAACGTTCAGACCCTTGGCAACTGACTCATATTTATGACGGCTGCAGTGTCCCTGGGTCACATGATCACCTTTTGTAACTTTGTTTATAACAGCAAAGTCAATGGGGAAGCCAGATTCATTTAACAACCGTCTTAATACTTAACAACTGCAGCGATTCACTTAACAATTTTGGCAAGAAAGATCGTAAAATGGGGCAAAACTCACTTAACAAATGCCTCACTCAGAAACAGAAATTTTGGGCTCCATTGTGGTCGTAAGTTGAGGACTATAACTCAGTTGTGGGTTGCCCCCGGTTCGGACCAGTTCACAAGAACCGGTAGTAAAACCGGTGGGATGCCCCGCCCACCACCCTGGATGTCGTCATCGGTGATCTGAAGCAAGGCGCGTGAGTGAGTGAAGCAAGTGCACGAGCGTGATCCTGTTGCGAACTGGTAGTAAAGGTAAGTAGAACCCACCCCTACTATAACTGTATTGCAGAGTTGGATAATAGTGTTTTGAAAGAGATAATTAGAGAGCCTTCATGTGACTTCTGTTTTTCCATGTATAGAGGCAGATGTATGTAGTCACATAGGCATATGTTTTATTTAAGGAAGAAAGGAAAAATAGGAGTTGTGGGAAGATGCACCCATCTTAGTAAAGTCAAGCCAAGATGATATCACCTTCCCCTGATGCCTACATTCTGACTGGAATCCAAAATCCAGCCTATTAAAGAATGTTTCAGTTTTGCTTCTTTTTTTCATGCACAAGAATGTAACCACCATGAAACATTCACTTCATGCTTGTATCCATAGGAGCAAGCTTCTTGGCTTTGTCTTCCTTTCTGAGGTCATTTTCCCACTAGCAATTCATAGCATCTTGTAGACTCAAGCAACCACAGTTATTTCAAAATTACGGTAATATGGATACACTTGACATCACTTCAAATAATGGCTGGGTAATGCTAGGAAAACACTGTAAGGCACAAGTACAGAAATGGCCTTGATTCTGAAACTGGTTGACATGAGTGGATGTTTTTGAATCATAATCTACATCATCCAAAAGGCTAAACTAATCCAGCCTTTGAACCCTTTATGTACCCAATTCACTGCAGCAAGACTCATGATTTTAGGTTGTATTTGGATGAGTGGTTCATGATAATATTGCTTGCTGTTTTTAATGACCCTTAGGGAATTAGTGGGAATATGCCGTTAGCCCACTCAATATTTTAAGTTTTCCTTTATGCATTTTAAGTTTTCCTTTATGCATTCTTTAGCTAGCACTTTTACTTGGAAATCAAGTCTCATCTATTTCAAAGTGGCTTGCTTCCATCTGGATGCACTAAGATGTAGAATGCGATCTTTTCTTCTTATTGAGTAATGAATTGTGATTGATGTAACGATTGTCATTATCCTTCAGACTAGTTAATCCTTCCAGAAATTTCACAGCTGAAATGTAATCTTCCTTAGAAATTACCAATACGTACATAAAACCTGAATTAATCTCTCAGTTGATCCAAAAAAATAGCTTAGCTTTCCAACAGTAAGCTGTTTAATATCTGCGATCCTGTTGCTGTTTTTTGGGTTTTCTAACCAACCCCACCTCCAAAGTTGTGCCTGACTCTGCAAATCTCGTGTGAATTCTAATTCACGAGAGTGCGATCTCCCAAAGATCCAGCTGTAGATCATGTAGCTGTTTGAATATCACAAATAAAAGTAGTGTACGTTTGAGAATTGGCTTAAAATTTTCAGTACTATCATCAGAGAAGTAGTCATGGAATTCATGGGCTAATATAGCTGATGGTTAATAATAATCCAGAACTCTTGTACAAAATTCTTGGAAAAAGTTAATGCCCTGTTGAAACCAGAGATCACTTAATCAACAGCTCATAAACTTTCTGTATCCTATGATCTTTTAGATTCCCTCGAAACTTCCTACCACAGAATTCCAGAATTGTGTTAGTTTATTATTTTTCTTATATCCTCCAAGGAATTTAAGGTGGCCCACCTGGTCTGTTTTGCCAATGCATTCCTTGGCTGCATTAACAGAGGGATAGAATCAAGATCACGTGAAGTGTTAATACTGCTTTATAAAATCTTAGTAAGACCACACTTATAACACTGTATCCAGTTTGGATCACCATATTACAAAAGATGTAGAGACTCTGGAAAGAGTGCAGAGAAGAGCAACGAAAGTGATTAGGGGGCTGGAGGCTAAAACATATGAAGAATGATTGCAGAAATTGGGTTTGTCTAGTCTACTGAAAAGAAGGACTAAGGGGTGACTTGATAGCAGTGTTCCAATATTTGAGGGGTTATCACAACTATTTTCCAAAGCACCAGAAGCCGATCGAATCGAATCGAATCGAATTGAATTGAATCGAATCAAATCGAATCAAATCGAATCAAATCGAATCAAATAGAATCAAATAGAATCAAATTTTTATTGGACAAGTGTGAATGGACTTGCATGGACATATGCACCAAGACAAGGAATTTGTCTTGGTGCATATGCTCTCACTGTACATAAAAAAAAAAGATACATTCATCAAGAAACAATAGATGGCAACTAATCAAGGAGAGAAGCAACCTAGAACTAAGGGGAAATTTCTCAACAGTGAGAACAATTAACCAGTGGAATGGCTTGCCTTCAGAATTGTGGGTGCTCCATCACTGGAGGCTTTTAAGAAGAGACTGGACAGCCACTTCTATGGAATGGTATAGGGTCTCCTGCTTGAGCAGGGGGTTGGACTAGAAGACCTCCAAGGTCCCTTCCAGCTCTGTTATTCTGTTATCCCATTTGTGTTCAGCAAATAATCAATTGCTCAACTGCCTAGCTTTATGAAGTCCTACTCTCAGCTGGGCATGGCATAGATATTTCCATCCTATGATAAAGTAAGGCAACTCTGCCCAAGTATAACCAGAAACAGGACTTTTCTATTTAACATTATTTCATGAGTGAATTGCACCTATCTGACCATGGACATTTATAAGCCCAAATATCATTTATATTGGCATGCTAACTTTCAGCACTAAATGGAAGTAGCTTCCTAATTTGAGATGGCATCTTTCTATCTGAAAGAACGTGCTTTTGGATCAATGGGAGATACTTGAAAATAAATATTCTTATGATTGTAATCATCGTGCATAACAGGCACTAGATGGTATTGTGGTCCTTCTGTTCCATGTGGTTGTAGAGCTGTATTTTATTCTTTTGCAAGTGTTTTTTAAAAGCAAAGAGGACTTTAATATTTAAATTTTGGTCTGTAGCATATGCTGTACAAAAAAGCATACAAGGGAACCAGACAGTTCCTAAGCTAATGTTCAAGACCTTCACATATAGCAATAGGTCAGATATTCAATTTCATGAATTTCACTTTGACAGAGAAGTATCTGAGTTACCAATAAAAAGCAAAAAACAAAAAACCAAACCACCCACCCACCAGGTTTTCCTAAAACTGTATCATGTAGAGGTAGACATATAACTCCAGATACTGCTGGATGGCAATTTCCAGCTTTTATCACTGGCCAAATGAGCTTGTGAGAATTGTAGTTAAAAAATTTGGGTTCCCAAACTATGTTCAAGTGGTTGAGGTATACTTTGAATCAGATATCACAGCCAATTTTCTAGACAGATTTAATTCAATATAGAATATCTGAAAAACAACTATTTGTTAAATATAATTACTCTGTTTTCATCTCATAAAATATCCCCAAAATATATAACAGAGTTGGGAGGGACCTTGGAGGTCTTCTAGTCCAACCTCCTGCTCAAGTAGGAAACCCTATACCCATGATGGTGAACCTATGGCATGTGTGCTTGAAGTGGCACGCGGAGCCATGTCTCCTGGCACGCGTTCCTCTTCCGGGTTTCTGGAGTGCATGCGCACGCAATGTTCGTCTGGCCTTTGTGTATGCGCACGTGTGCTCCCATCACTGCCCTATACCATTTCAGACAAATGGCTGTCCATTCTCTTCTTAAAAACCTTCAGTGTTGGAGCACCCACAACTTCTGGAGGCAAGTCATTGCACTGATAAATTGTTGGATTTAGTCCAAAAGTTATATCCTACAAGCAACACTATTTGGAGGGTGAAAGGATTTCAACTTTTGGCAAATATACATGGAGGTACAGTGCATAGAACTAATTGGTGGTTATACAAGTCTTATAAATAAATAAACAAATAATCTACTCAATATGTAGAAATAAATAGTGGATTAGAAATGTAGATATTTCCACTGGATGTGGCATGAGATGGAGTAAGTGCTTCCTTTTCTGTTGCTGTAGCTGGCTTAAACTGCACCTTGGACAACCCTTCTTTTTTTGCATGAGTTCAAAAACAGAATCTGTCAACACAATGGGAGCTGCATAACTGGTGAAAAGTTGAAATGATTGAAATAAACAAAGGCACAGAACATGATGGAGGCAGGAGATTTCTTAGTAAAGGGGTTGAAGGTGCTTGCACATCAGCCAGATATGTCCTCTCAGGAGAGAAAGGAAATCGAGTTGTATCAAAGCAAAGAATTCTGTTTTGCTCCAATAATGGATCTCCAAAGACTATGAGAGAAAGATAAGGAAGGGAGCACAAATGTTATTCTCATCTTTCTTTTCTGTCAAAGATCAGGACATTGATAATGAAACTTGGATATTAGAAGTGAACAACTGGCAACCGAGATGATGCATCAGTGGGAAAGCTTTGGTTTCATAGACTATGGACTACATTAATAATATCACCCTTGATCAGGAGTGAAATTCACTTATCTTCCCTACCGGTTTGCAAATGTGCTCATGCATGCAGTCGTCTGTACATGCGCAAAGCCTTCTGAGTATGCGTAGAGGCTTAAAATTGTGATGTCATGACGGGTGAGCAGAGCCTCCCGCAGCCGTCGCTACCGGGTCACCCGAGCCGGATAGAACCGGCTGAATTTCACCTCTGCCCTTGATGTATTTCACAAGTTTGGGAAAGAATCATTTTGTAGGAAATCATGAACAATTTAAGAGGTTTTTACCTTACATCTGGAATCATATGTATATAATATAAACCTAACTTACCAAAAACAGAACCGTAGAAGACAGGCTAAGAATGCAAATTAAAGTAAGCAAAAATAAGGTAAGAGAACACCTGTCAGTTCTAGATTAATTCAGATCAATGGATCCTAAGGGATTACATCCCAGAGTTCTGAGTGAACTGCCAGATGTGATTACATAACCATCAAAAGATAACTTTCCAACCACTTGGACCATTAGGGAACTGCCGGAGGACTGGAAAAGAACTGAAAAGGAAGAAGAAGAAAAACCAGATCCAGAAAAGTACAAACCAATCAGCCTGATATCAATAACTGGGAAGATCTTGCAAAAGATAATCAGCAAAAAATTGAGCTAATGTCTGACTCAATACTTGGGGGCAAAAATAGGATAATTTTTTTAAAAAACCCAATATAATGAAACTGAAGCACAGCAATATAAGTTTCAATAACAAATAGTAACCAAGTAATTGTAAAATACATGAATACTATGTCTATCTGATAACAATACTGAACATAGGAAACAATCTGGATGGTAATTATTAGGTAAAATAACAATAGATATTTAGTAGAATGAGATCCATTTTTAGAATACTGAAAGTGAGCTAAAGAACAAGGGTCAACTTGGGAGTAAGGCCACAGGTCAGGGGTGAAATGCTCCCAGTTTGGACCGGCTCGGGCGAGTAGGTAGCAATGGCGGTGGGCAGTTCGGAGAACCGGTAGCAAAAATCCCTGCCCCCGCCCCCCATGCCCAGCTGAGCCATGCGATCATCAGAACCTTTTTTTTTCTTTTAAGTGGCTCTGATGAGCCAAGCTCTGACGATCCCAGCTGAGTTGCCTGCCGATCAGGCAACTCAGCTTGGATCGTCAGAGCCATTTAAACTGTTTTTCTTTTAAATGGCTCTGATGATCCACGATCCCAACCGATCAGGCAACTCAGCTTGGATCGTCAGAGCCTTTTGAAAGCATTTTTTACATGGTTTTACATGTAAAAAATGGTTTTAAAAGTAAAAAAAAAAAATGGCCACACCCACCCAGGCACATTACCCCCCCCAAATCACGCCCACAGAACCGGTAGTAACAAATTTTAGATTTCACCCCTGCCACAGGTGGACGATGAATGGCCCCTCCCAGAGGGAATAAAAGAGGAGCGAAAGGGGTGTGGAGTTTACAGGAGTCAATTAGTTCATTACTGCATTCTTGCCAAGTATTGCAATGTCTGAAAGATATCGGCCCGGCCACTCTCCAAGCCTGATAAAGGTCAGTAATTGTGAACTATCTTGAAAGACGGTGGGAAAGACTTTGCTGGAGAGGAATTCACTGTAAATTAAATAAAAGGGGTTTATCGGGATGAGGACTTGGCTTCGTGCTGCTGAGGAAGCCTAGGTCAGAACAGAAACTTAGTTGAAAACATCTGAGTACAGAGAAAAGAACAGGAGTCATATTACTGGCAGCACATTTTCAGAAAGCAGAGAATCCGTGCAGGGAAGCCTTAGAGAAGCTGAGTTTTTAAAACACATACAGGTAGTCCTTGACTTACAACAGTTCATTTAGTGACCAAAGTTACAGTCGCAACGAAAAAAATGACTTATCACCGTTTTTCAAGCTTACGACCACTGCAGCATCCCCATGGTTACATGATCAAAATTCAGATGCTTGACAGATGGTTCATATTATGACGATTGCAGTGTCCCACGGTCATGTGATCAGCTTTTGTTGACCTTCTGACAAGCAAAGTCAATGGGGAACCCAGATTCACTTATCAACCATGTTACTACATTTAACAAATGCAATGATTCACTTAACAACTGTGGCCATAAAAGTTGTAAAATGGGGCAAACTCATGGAACAAATGTTTTTCTTTACCAACATGAATTTTGAGCTGAATTGTGGTTGTAAGTCGAGGACTATCTATATATAAAAGATGAAAGGAGGGCAAAGAAGAGAGCAGTAAAATACTCCAAACCAGGGGTGAAATGCTCCCGGTTTGGACCGGCTTGGGCGAGTAGGTAGCGATGGTGGCGGGCAGTTCGGAGAACCGGTAGCAAAAATCCCTGCCCTCGCCCCCCATGCCCAGCTGAGCCGCGCAATCATCAGAGCCTTTTTTTTCTTTTAAATGGCTCTGACGATCCAAGCTCTGATGATCCCAGCTGAGTTGCCTGCTGATCAGGCAACTCAGCTGGGATCGTCAGAGCCTTTTGAAAGCATTTTTTTACATGGTTTTACATGTTAAAAATGGTTTTAAAAGTTAAAAAAAAAAATTGGCCATGCCCACCCAGTCACATTCCCCCCCAAGCCACACCCACAGAATCGGTAGTAACAAATTTTAGATTTCACCCCTGCTCCAAACCATTAGGAACCCCCTGAAATGAAAATTAACATTAGCTTTAAGAAATACTACCTATAAAAATACAATAAAATCTGGCCACAATGATCAACAAGATGATCAAAGAATAAAAAAGATCATTCTTCTCTTGTCAGGTGATGGTGGGTTATTGTTAGGTAATGGAATCATATAGCAGCAGAAAACAAATGATGACATCAAGGAGAAAAATGGCAAAGCCTACCCTTTAGTTTACCAACAGGAAAAAAAGGATGATTGAAATGCTCTTCTAAGATTTCTAGGTACAGTTTAGTAATGCTTGTCTTGGCACTTTGCCCCTGAATTTTATCTAGATATTTGCTGTACCTGAGCAAAAAGTTTTATAGTATAAAGTACTGTAAATTTGCTGGTGAAAAAAAATATAAAAAACAATAACTTAAAAGCAATAAGAAAACAAAATATGTGATCTTAATATTAAAATATTCTTTTTGACAGCATACCACAAATTGATGAGAATTGCATAGCTAATTGAGAAAACAATGTTTGAAAAACGTTTGGGTATGCAAAAAAATAACAATCATGTACAGATAATATAACTTTTTTCTGGATTTATCCTGTCACTTATTTGTTTCCTGCCCTGGTTCAAGCAAAGCTGCCATACTGGATGTGCTGTATTGCAGAGGCACAATTTCCTACAGTTGCTGACATTGCTGACATTACTTTTATATATTAAAAAAAACCCATGATACCTACAAACAACAATGGCAATAATAATAAAGGCTCCTGGTTGCTGCAAAGTTGCCAACATCTACAAATGGCTGCTTACATCTGATGTGAACTGGAGTGAGCTATGTTTAGAGCTATGTGTCATGGCCCCATCGGAGCCCGATTCAGAGAAGGAGGAAGAGGAGTTGGAACTGGAATCATCTGACAAGGATGCCACCTCTCCCTTGGCATGTTTGGAGAGGCAGGGGCTGAGGAAGATGGGCCCCTCAGGCATTGTGGCAGGTGGTCGACCAGATGGAGAGCTGCCTGCCTGCACAGGCATATGGGAGGGTCAGCTGCTGACAGGCAGAGGTGCTGATCAGAGGTGGTATTCAGCAGGTTCTGACCAGTTCTGGAGAACCGGTAGCAGAAATTTTGAGTAGTTTGGAGAACTGGTAAATACCAGCTCTGACTGGCCTCACCCCCATCTATTTTCTGCCTCCCGAGTCCCAGTTTATCGGGAGGAAATTGCAGTAACCTGCAAAATGTAGGATTTTGCATTAACCTTCCCTTGGAGTGGGGTGGGAATGGAGATTTTATGAATGGAGAATGGTATCTTTCCCTTGCCATGCCCACCAAGCCATGCCTACAGAACCGGTAGTAAAAAAATTTGAATCCCAATACTAGTGCTGATAGGCAGCGGATCTCCTCTGATGAGGAACAGCTGCCTTCTCCACTCAATCTAAGGGCAAGGAGTGGAGCGTAGGCAAGCCCAGGGAAGGGCTGGAAGGCTACACAGGAGGAAGTCACTGCACCCTTCCTCACAAGGAACACCAGGAGTGGAAAAACTTAAGTAGAAGCCGTGGGGAGTCTTTGCTAGGAACAATAGTTTGCTTTGGCTTACACTCCCTGGCTTTGACTCGTGCTTATTGCTTTTTGCCTTGCCTTGCTTCAAAAATTGGTCTTCGCCTTTTGTCTTGGACCTTGCCCTTGTCCTGTGGACTACTTTTTGGCCTTCGCTTCGCTGTGCCCTTGGAACTGCTTCTTGCCTTGGACATTTTCTTTGCCCTGAGGACTGCCACCGTCTTGTGCCTGGACTTTGCCTTGAAGACTGTACTAGGAACCTTGGACCTTGCTTTGTGGGCGTGCTCCTACTCTGTGGGCTTTATTTGTACCATAGAGACTGTTGTTTGGTGGCTGCCTTCATGATAGCGTGGGGGTGGAGCCTTACTGATTGTTGGAGACCATTTGCTGACCATTTGTTAAGAGAAATAAAGGACTCCTTACCTTGGGTCATAACAGCATGCTTTGAAAGAGCAGCAGAGTTTTGGAATCTACTGTTAAAATATGAATTTTATGTGGATTATTATTTTCAGAAAGAGGAATGGAACAGCCATATGGGTGAACATATGCTAAAGTACCATAGAAGAGAAATAATCTTTTTACTCATGACAGGTTGCTATTTTAGTGAGAACATCTTCTATTGTGTTACAGTGTACTCTGTTTTGCAGAAATTGCATAGATTCCCATTTAATTTCTGCACAGGAAAAATGCTTACCTGGCTTTATTTATATATACCCTAGTCCGGGATGGTTCCAGGATATTCAGACAAGGATTTTGAGCAAGCTGGAACATACAATTTGGGCTTGTTTGAAGAGTTGAATTAGCTTTTTTTGGAGGGGGGCAGTGGTGGGATTCATCCAGTTCGCACCACTTTGGGAGAACCGGTTGTTAACTTTCTGAGCAGTTTGGCAAACTGGTTGTTGGAAGAAATCATTAGGGCAGAGAACCGGTTGTTAAATTACTTGAATCCCACCACTGGGGCGGGTGTGTGTGTGTGTGTGTGTATGTATGTGTGTGTCCTATCAGTTAATCTGTGATGGGGAAAAAGCTGAAGGGTTTTTGTTTTCCAGTGAACCAAGTTTGTGGGCAGTTCCAGTGAACCAAGTTTGTGAACCAAGGGGGCAGTCCTCATCTGTTTGATAGGATGTTCTACTCAATTTTCCAATTCTTGGGCTGAATGCCTTAACTTTTTACATTCCTAATTATCCCTTGTTCAATCCCAGAGCATTTGCTGCTCTGGCAGGACACGGTTAATTTTTTTCTGTTTAGTTAGTTTATAGGTAAACTTGGCGACCCTGATCTTGCTGGCCAAAATAGGTGTAGCACGTTCCCTTTGTAAGGAAGGGTTCAGGGATTATTACTTACATCCCCTTTTCTTTCTTAACCCTTCTTGTTAGAAGCATTGATGGGAAAGAGAAGGGAACTGAGGCCATTCCAGCCTCCATCTTCCATTCAGACAAGCCACTCGCAGTTTTTTCAGTTGCAATCTCGGCCCGTCTGGAAGTATTGCAGGCGAGCAGCGTATCCTTACACACCTTTAGACAGTTTAGGCTCTAGGGGTGTGTAGGGGCAATTATATTTTTGGCCTAGACCAGGAGTGTCAAACTCGATTTCATTGAGGGCCACATCAGGGTTGTGTTTGACCTCAGGAGACCAGGGTGGGCATGGCTGAGGTGGGTGTGGCCAGCTCAACGTCACTCGTGTTGGGGTGCCTGTGGTAGCCCAAGCACTCTGCCAGTGAAAACTGGCTCCTCACTCTGTTTTCGACTGCAACGGCCTCCTACAACCCTCTGCCAGAAAAAACAGAGCTCAGGAGGGCAATGGGTGGCCCTTCTGAGCTCCATTTTTGCTGGCAGAGGCACTGGGGGCTGGCCCTTCACTATTTCCAGGGCATCCCTACGGGCCAGATCTAAGCACCCCAAAGGCCGGATCCGGCCCCCGGGCCTTGAGTTTGATACCCCTGGCCTAGACAGTAAGTAGGCCACACTACAGCTAGGAGCACATGGTCTCCTTTATGGATCATGGCTGCTAGTTGTTATTCGTGTTGTAATCATGCACTATTGCTTATTTGTTTACAGTTTTAGCAAATCTTGCATTGAATAAAGTTTTGATGATGAAATACTGCCTCCTTAGTTGAATGGTGAGTAAAGTTAACCGCCCAGATAACTTTCCATAGAGCCATAGGGTTATGGATTAGCAAGTCCAGGACACCCCTTAAAGGCCTGGAAACAGTATTATACATTTATCTCCCCACTTCCTATAAGACTTCATCAAATTCAAAATCTATAAGCAAGGAAGATGACCTCAGTCCATCTTGATACCAGATATATCTGGAATTAGAAGCTCAGCAACCTTAACCCTAACCCCGAAATTCTTATATAATAATAGAACTTCCTTATTATATGGAATTCTCTAATCACATCCTGCAAAAAATTATATTTTCTCTGCAGAATTTCATGGTAGTCACAAAGATATCATTGGTCAAGGTAGGTCATAATGCTGGATGTTGAACTCTGGAAGAGAACTGTAATTTCTTGTGTTTGCCTCCTTCTCCCGCCATGTCTTAATTAAAGAAAAACAGAACAGCCCTGAAATAACTATTTTATTGAATAATTATTATTTTCAGCCAGCCATCAGTAAGGAAAGCAGGAAATTCAGTAAGCTGAAACCTTAACTATTCTAAGATGAATGAAACCAAACAGTAAAGGAACATTGTCACCTAAAAAATAAAATGTTTGCCATAGCAACAAAAAAGCATCTGTATTCTCCTGTTATTATTATTTTTCTTTTCTTTCCCAGAATACTGTTTTATCTAGCTTTAAGATGGATTCTTCAGGATGCTTATTCTTTATCTTACTCAAGTGACTGCCTCCACAAATCAAGTGTGATTTGAAGTATAGCAGGGGAGAAAGAATAGAGCAATGTTCCTCAAAATTTTTCAGCAAAGTGGGACTGAAAGTGTGTATATATATATATATATATATGTTAAACAATACTTGTGGAGGGCTTATTTTTCTCCTTTCTCCTTTTAGAAAACTTCCTTGAAGACTATTGGCCTGTGAGGTAAGGAAAACCAAACCAAATCAGCACAAATAAGAAGCAGACATGACTTAACAGGGCAGAGGTCAGGGATGGGTTCTACTTACCTTTACTACCGGTTCGCAACGGGAGCATGTATCTATTCCAGATGAAATCTGAAGCATGGGACAGCACTTCTTGTTAAAGTGTTGGATTAGAAACAGCAAGTGTCATTGAGGGATCCTGGGCAGGCACTATTCCTCAGGCCACTGTTTCTCATAAGTATGTTCCCTTGACAAAACCATAGGCAACTCCAAAAAGAAATATGAGATACGAATCACATAAATAACTATATAAATAGTTGTTCGGTACTGCATTTATGTATGTATGGAGGAATAGCTAGATGGATGACATACATAACACTTGTTAGGACATCTGCAATGGCATTTGGCCAATCCAGGTTTTTTTCAAACTTTTTAAATTTTACTATTCCTTGAAATCATGATCAAAGGTAAAACTGTATAGACAAAAAAAGGCAATATTTGAGTGACACCTTTACTTTCCCCCTTTAGTCTTCATTGAAATCTTATAAAGTTCTCATGGAATTATAGGTTTCTGCGGTTTGAAAAGCTACAGCCTTAACAGCACCATAAATGCAAAAAGGAAAAACAAAAGTTAATGGATATTGAAATTATTTTACCTTTTATAAGGGAAAATTCAGGGAGGATTACAGCAGGCTGATCTAGTTCACACATATATATTTCTTCCGTTTTAATTGGAACATTGACAGCTTGGGATATGCAGGTAAGAACAATCAGAAAACCAATCCCATTGAACACCATTTCTCAACCTTGGTAACTTTCAGTTGTATGGACTCCAATTCCCAGAATTCCCCAATCAGCTAGGGCAGGGGTCAGCAACCTGCGGCTCTGGAGCCACATGTGGCTCTTTCATCCCTCTGCTGCATCTCCCTATTGCTGGTCAGCTCCACAATTGATAGGGCTTTTTGTTAGGAGAGGTAGAGGAAAAAGGATGCCACACTAGGAGGAGACTATAATGGGGGAACCAGACTTCCGGTTGGCTCCAGAATTGAACGGAGGCTTCCGGTTAGGACCTTTGTGGTCTTTGAGTGTTTAAGGTTGTCGACCCCTGAGCTAGGGAATTTTTGGAGCTGGAGTCCACACAAATCAAAGTGACTAAGGTTGAGAAACACTTCCATAAATGGTTCTTGCTATCACCTCACACCTCATCAAAAGACAATGCTTTTCAATGGAATCACTTCAAATATTCAGCTACTAGTCCTCAAGCAATGTATATTTACATGGAAATGAGCTCATTACATAGGCTACATTGTGTGTGTGTTGTATTTTCAGAAATGTGCAAAAAAAATGTAATTTTTAATCGCAGCTGGGTTTTTAAAAATCACAGTTACATGAAAGGTAGAGAAGAACACTTTCTGCATAATTTAGTTAATAGCTGTGATTCTTCCCTTGCATATATTAGACTTTTAATTCAGACTTGAGAGAAACCTGTTTTGAATGACAGATTGGAGATATAACTAAAAATATCTTTCAATGTTGTTTCTGCATTCAGTGTGTCTCTTTGCTTGCAGAGCCAGTAAATGGAAGGAAAGAAGAATAAGTTCAAAGTATAATGTTATGTCTGGGTGTGTGTATAGTATCACATTGTGTGTGTGTGTGTGTGTGTGTGTGTGTGTGTAGTATCACATTATGCATGTGTGTGCTTGGATAGTACCATATTATGCATGCTGTAGTTATGGCAATGACCCTACTTTGTGCCCCCAAATACACAAATATTCCTATTCTGCTAAAACACAATTTGCTCAAAAGATTTAATAAGCATTTATTTAATGCTGCACTTCAACAACATGTTTCAGAAAGACGTTTTAAAAATGTGAACCCAAATGTCCTACTTGTTTTCCTACCACAGAAAGAGAAAAGGATATGTTTCAGGGTTGCCTGGCATCCTGCATTGAAAAAGAGGTTACGTCAAAAGGGAAGAATCTTCCTGAGCTAAAAGGTTTACTTGAACGTGTGTTTCAGCCTTATTATAATCAAGATTTATTCTTTTGCACTTCCTCAGCTGAGGGTTTGAGGCAGTTTAAGCTTGAAGACTTAAATATTTCATAAAAACAACACTCAGCAGCTGAACGCAATGTGCATTTCTGTATCAGATTGACTGACAGAGAGGGACGTCCACAGGAAAGGGTCACAAAATGCCTACAGCCAAATGGGCAAAGCTTGTTTACAGGCATCATGGATGCCATCTTGCCTTTTTTGAACCCTTGTGTATACACCTGAACAGGGGGAAGGAGAAAAGCAACAGAAGTTTAAAATGAGCTTAAATACTCACACTCCCAACATTTCCTAGAATGTTATTTTTATTAATTTATAAAAATTACAAATTTTTTATAAAAATACAAAAGCAAATAGTAAGAATCAGAGGGAAGGGGAAGAGAGAAGTGTGGAAGAGAGCGGGGGGAAGGTGTTGACTTCCAACGCTCTCTGTTGCAGTAGACTAAAGCATTAACATTGAACCTCAACTTTTTACTTTCCCATAATAGTATAAACTAGCTATTTCAATAACAACAAATCAATCTAATCAGTAAAACCTCAAAATCAAAGTTTCATTTTTTCCCCCACCTCAAGCATAAAGTCCAGAAGCGGTTTCCAAGTAGAAACAAAAGTACCTGTATTCTTTTCTTTGATCAAAATGGTCAATGTAACCATCTCGGATAACTCCATCAACTTTTGTAGCCATTCATTCATGGTGGGAATC
>WNWU01000034.1:6800510-6868083 GCA_012654045.1 Ptyas mucosa
GGCATATAAGTCAAATAAAAAAACCAACACTTAATCTATAATATCATGCAAATCCCAAACATATCTTCTCAGAAGTATCCTATATTCAGTAGGATTTTATTCCTAGTTAGGTGATTCAACACTAATACATCTGTCTTACTAGAAAAGTTATTTCTAGTCTTGCGTCTAGTCTAGTCTTGTGTCTTGCAGTCTTTCTTTCATACAAAGGAAAACTTTCACGAATTTGTTTTTTTCTTCATTCAGTAAGATCTGAAGAATAACGAAATAAGCTGTGTAAGAACGGAAATGGCCTGTTAGCTTGTTAGATCTTCCTGTGGAGAAGCGACTTCATTTTCATTGCTCCAAGGGGAGTGACAGATTGAATTTGTTGCCTGTTTCTTTCTCTCTTGCAATAGCTACGAGGTTGCCAATGCAATGATCCTCTGGTGGTTTCATCCCAATACTACTAGGAAAAAGTTGCAGACAAGTCAATAAATATGGTATTCGGATAAGATTTTTGCATTCAAATAACCCATCCTAAGTTTAGGATGGCTTTCTCAAGAGTTGTCTACCTTTCTCAAGAGTTGTCACTAAGGGGTTAGCTCAGGGATGAAATTTAAAATTTGTTACTACTGGTTCTGTGGGCGTGGCTTGGTGGTGGTGGTGGTGGTAATGTGACTGGGTGGGCGTGGCCAACTTTTTTTTTTTAACTTTTAAAAGCATTTTTTCTACAATCTTAAGAGGTTGAAGAAAAAAATGTTTTCAGAAGCCTCTGACGATCAAGCAACTCAGCTGGGATCGTTAGAGGCTTTTAAAGGCATTTATTTTTTCCTACAACCTCTTCTGCCAAAGAGGTTGTAGAAAAAATGCTTTTAAAAGGCTCTGACGATCCCAGCTGAACTGTGTGATCATCAGAGGCTTTTTTTTTTTACTTTTAAAAGCATTTTTTCAGCCGAAGAGGTTGTAGAAAAAATGCTTTTAAAAGTAAAAAAAGCAGCCTCTGATGATCGCGCGGCTCAGCTGGCCATGGGGGGGGTCAGAGATTTTTGCTACTGGTTCTCCGAACCACCCGCCGCCATTGCTACCGGATTGGGCGATCCCATCTGAACTGGGAGCATTTCACCCCTGGGTTAGCTGCAGTTCGAACAATTTCTGGAAGCAGTTTTGTCTTCTGTGAATGGATTTGGATGAGTGCCAAGGGAAAGCTAAGGTGTTTGTGCTTATTATGAGTAACAGGACTCAATGATGTGTGTTTGGCATGTTGCCCATGATGAAGTAACCACAGCCATTGTGGTTTACCATGGAGGCCACTGGATGCTTATTTTGTTTTTCTTTAAAAAAAATAAAAGAAAAACCCAGCCTCCCATTTCTCATCAGTTTGTTGCTGAAATTCAGCAATACTGATGCGCCTACTAAATGCAGAGAGAAGTATACTTCAGTCAAATACATAGTTCTCATTTAGTGACCACAACTGGGACCAATAAGTTGGCTGCTAAGTGAAACTACAACTGTGCTTGCCATCTTATTTCAGCTTTCCTTTGCAAAGGTCATAAATGCAAGTCAGGCTGTAAAGTTACTTTTCATCACTGTCATAACTGTGGTTGCTGCTGAGACAGTTGCTAAATAAGGAGTTAAAAAGGAGAAAGAAGAAACTAGAAGAAAAAGAAATAATTTCTCTTTGACTACTATTTTGGGCTATTAGACCCCATTTCCACTTTTTTCTTAGAATTTTACCAATTGGAAAATATGAAGAAGAAAAAAATCTCCTCTTTGGGCCTGGTAGAGGCGCAAAATCTGTTCAGTTCTAGCCCAGGCTCTGTTGTTGTTGTTGGAATTATGTGTAACTATGACTGTTACACACCAGACTGTATGATGATGTTTACCTCCAAAATAGGGTGAATATTCCCTTTCTCTTTATAACTCTGGGGGAATGGAATTAATGATATTAAGAGACAAAGCAAATTAAAAATGACAGGTTATTTATTTGGGGGGTGATAGCCCTTAGGCAGCAGAAAGAAACCACCACCAACAACAACAACAAAACACTGCTTTCAAAATCTATCCCCTGTTAAACCTCCCACTAACTATTCCTGCCAAACTGGCAAGGAAATGGCTTCTTTCATCTCTTGGATTCAGTTCCAATGTATTTTCAGTTGCAAGCTCTACTGTGCAAATTATAGAAATGCTAGAGATACTTTTTGCACTGAGCAGTGCTCTGACTACAAATATGGGCAGCTAGCATAATGGATTATGACCAGGTTCACATAACATGCTAAAGCCAAATGTGCTTATTTGTGGCTAAAGGATTTTATGTGAATCCAAGGTAAAGAGAAAGAGAAAGGTTTTCCCTGTCCAGTCATGTCTGACTCTAGGGGTCAGATAGCGGTGCTTATCTCCATTTCTTAGCCAAAGAAGCCAACATTGTTCAAAGATGCTTCCGTGATCATGTGGCTGGCATGATTATATGCCGGGGCTCACCAAATGCTGTTACCTTCCCACCAAAGTGATACCTATTTATCTACTCGCATTTGCATGCTTTCAAATTGCTAGGTGGGCAGGAGCTGAGGCAAGTAATGGGAGCTCACCCTGTTGTGGTGCTCAGGTCTCAAACCCGGGCTATCAGCTTTCCAGCTGACAACCTCAGCCTCTTTTACCGCTAAATCATTGTGTCCCCTTGTGAATCCAGTTATGGGCATTTAAACAGATCAGTGTTAATTGACTGGTTTTGGCGAGAGATTTCCACTGATAATGGAAGTTCCACATCCCTGGCCCAAATTTGAAATATTCTGCTACTCTAATAGAGTATAGCTGACACTTCCTGCCCATTTCTGACTATAGATTGGGCCAACTATGGTATCTTATTTTCAGATCACAATAGCACACTAGTGAGTGACTCCGGGAACAGATTCTGAGTGACACAATCTGTATGGACTTAGAATGAAGGGTGTATGTCTATTTTTCAGGACATAATCGAGCTGGTATCAGTTACATAGCTCATCGGTGGTAGAGATAGCAATATTGTCACAATGAGATAATATTGTAGAAGCAACTACAACACATTGCTTCAATATTTTCTGTCTAATCAAACACATATTAAAGACTCCCTTATCGACATACTGATAGCCACATAAATTGCTATCAAAAATTATTTGAGAAGATGCATTATTATAATTTAGATTTTCCCCCTGTCATTTTCCCTGTCAGTGTTTCTTGTTACAGGGATCTCTTATAATTTTATTCCCCAAGAGTGACTGATCCAATAATGTTCATCCTGTGAGTTTCCATGACTAGAGGTTAAGTTGGATCTGAGTTTCCCTTGCCCTAGTTCAACAATTTAATTTGTGTACCCCATTGTCAGAAAATACCTCTTATATTTGTATTCGTTTATAACCAAATTATATACATATTTCATATATGTATATGTCAGAGGTGGGTTTCAGCAGATTATGACCCGTTCTAAAGAACCGGTAGCAGAAATTTTGAGTAGTTTGGAGAACTGGTAGTAAAAATTCTGACTGGCCACACCCCCATCTATTCTCCGCCTCCTAAATCCCAGCTGATCGGGAGGAAATGGGGATTTTGCAGTAACCTTCCCCTGGATTGGGGAGGGAATGGAGATTTTACAGTATTCTTCCTCTGCTACGCCCACCAAGCCATGCCACACCCACCAAGCCATACCCACAGAACCGGTAGTAAAAATATTTGAAACCCACTTCTGGTATATGTGTATGTTGGTTGGAAACATGTGGAAGAGGCCTTCATCCTAAAGTGGACAGACAGTGGGTAAAATGATGATGATGATGTACATGTATATATAAATGTATCCTATCATACATATATGGGTGCATGTGTGTATGTATATGTGGATAGATAAATAGAGATAGAGATAGGGATAGATATTTATAGACATATCTCTATATGTTTATGTGTTATTTGTGTTATGTGTGTGTGTGTGTGTGTATTATATGTATATGCAACTATAGCCCTAACTTTAACCTTTTCCATTACACTTCATTTGGCAAACTGGATGTTTGCAAAGTAAATCATTTATTATTCATAAAACAGACTCTTCTGACTATTACATGTTATTACTAAGAGAAATTATCTACCAAAGAATAATTGGATTGGTTTATTTATAAAAAAATCAATCATTCTACTAAAGCCTTTTTTTTTACAGATACTTTATACCTATCCAAGTAAAATAAGTCATTTTATATCACCAGAAATGAGAAACGTGACTGGTATTTCCAACAACAACAATGAATAATTGCAGAAAAACATCTACACCTGTGGCAACTATCACCCACTCAGAAAATATATATATATATCTAAAAATGGCATCCAAGTCTATTAAAAACAACAACAAACATTAAGAAATGAACACAGTCATTTTAGGTGTTTCTGTGGGATAATCTGTGAAAAGCATAAATGTTAATATCATTTTGCGTTTGGCTGTAAATTAAATTGTGTGGCATCCAAAACTGTTGAAGCGCATTGCAGACCCAAAGTTGTTGTCAGAATATGTTCTAGTAGGTTCTAAATGTTTGAGAAAGGCTACCAGGACTGATTTTCATTTGACTTTTGATAGCCTTTATATTCTCCTGTGACAGATGACTTGCTGAGTGTGTCATTATCTTTTGTCTTTTACTCTTCTTCCTTCCTCTCAGATTTTGCTAGATTTTGTGTTTGAAGGGGAAGGGGAAGTAGCAAGTCTCCTTCTCTAACGTGGGCTTGTGACATCTCCTCCCAAGGGTTAGCTACTTGACTGCAGTGTGCTCCTTCTCTAGTCTTAGCTGCAGCCCCTCTGAGTGAGGGGCTGAAGCTCCTTCCACTTCAAAGGGAAGAGAGGGATTTTAAAATGCATTGTTTACTTCTGCTAGACAAAACCAAAGCTTTCTTAGGAGCCATACTAAATACAATAACCTTAGAACGATGCCCTTGAAGTGATGTCCCAGTGCCTGGAGGCTGTGCGGATCTGGATGGGGAGGAACAGGCTCAAGCTCAATCCTTCCAAGACTGAGTGGCTGTGGTTTCCGGCATCCCGATATAGTCAGTTGACTCCATCACTGACTATTGGGGGTGAGTCTTTGGCCCCTGCAGAGAGGGCTCGCAATCTGGGAGTCCTCCTGGATATGCAGCTGTCCTTGGAGGAACATCTGACGGCTGTAACCAGGGGGACCTTTTGTCAGGTTCACCTGATTCGCCAGTTGCAGCCCTTTCTTGATCAGGATTCCCTGTGCACAGTCACTCATGCCCTCTTCACCTCTCGTCTAGACTACTGTAACGCTCTCTACATGGGGCTCCCCTTGAAGAGCATCCAGAGGCTCCATCTGGTCCAGAACGCAGCCGCGCAGGTAGTGATGGGAGCAGCATGGCGCTCCCACATAACACCGCTCCTGCGTGAGCTGCACTGGCTCCCAGTGGTCTTCCGGGTGCGCTTCAAGGTTTTGGTTATCACCTTTAAAGAGCTCCATGGCATAGGGCCTAGCTATCTTCGAGACTGCCTGCTGCTACCGATGACCTCCCATCAACCCGTGCGCTCCCACAGAGAGGGCCTCCTTGGGGTGCCATCAGCCAAACAATGTAGGCTGGTGACCCCCAGGGGGAGAGCCTTCTCTGTGGGGGCACCTACCCTCTGGAATCAGCTGCCCCCAGAGATAAGGAGAATCCAAGACCTCGGTGCCTTCTGCCATGCCCTTAAAACCTTTCTTTTCCAGCAAGCCAGGCTGGCTTAAAAAGATTTTTTTAAATGTTTTTAATTGGTTTGTCACTTTTTAAAGTATGGGGCCAAATTTATATATATATTTAATTGTTTTTTAATGTTCATATTCTATGTTTTTTAATTCTGGCTATACACCGCCCTGAGTCCTCAGGGAGAAGGATGGTATATAAGTTCGAAATAAATAAATAAATAGAACAATTCAGAAAAAGAAATGTGTATAGAATAATTGTCACAAAACGATTGCAAATATTCCTCAAAAACACATTTAAAGGGATCTTAATGGCTTCTACCTACTGCAGCCATCAGCTGTTTGTCTCCCTTGTACAAACTAGCTTTATTTATTTATTTTTTATTAAAAAAGTAACCCTTTTCTGGATTTTAACCTCATCTTCCACTTTGGCCATAGTGATGGACAGGAGTTCGGCCCACACCATGGTTAAGAGCCTGTGTGGCGCAGCAGACTAATGCTACTGTTAAAGGTAGTATTTAGCTTTCAGCTGCCTGCAATTACTGCGAGTTCAATTCTCACCAGGCTCAAGATTGACTCAGCCTTCCATCCTTTCTAAGGTAGGTAAAATGAGGACCCAGTTTGTGGGGGCAATAAACTGACTTTGTATAAAAAAATATACAAAAGTATGAAGGCTATTGCTTAACGCATTGTAAGCCGCCCTGAGTCTCCGGAGAAGGGCGGCATATAAATTAAAATAAATAAATAAACAAACAAACAAAAAACATGGCTTCCAATTGGAGAATTCCACTACTTTCCTCCCTCATCTGGTGGGAATTATTTTGTGTTCTGTAGGCATGTTTTTTGGAAAAAAAGACATTTTTATAACTCTTCCTGTCACTTGGACTAGGATGAGAAACTTCAGCTAGCATTTCAAAATTCCCCTATTGAATCTGAAAAAAGGGCTAATTTTTCATAGTTGGAAGTTCAGTACCAAATGGACTTGACAGGCAGGAGGAGGGGCTTAGAGGGGCTGGCCCCAGAGCATACACTAGCCAATGGGAGCAGAGGCATTTGTGTAAAATGGAAGAAAGCAGGTGGACACCTCTGCCCTGTTTATACCATTTTAGGGGGAAAACACTATTTTGGATGAGGAGCCAGAAAATTCTGGTGGAATTTGCCCATTAGGACAACTGGAAGTGTAGATTAACTGACAGAAAAATATAGAAATACTGCAATGGCAGGTTTTATCAGGAACAGTTGTTTTTCTGGTATAACTGTATACAGGTAGTCCTTGACTTACAACAGTTCATATAGTGATCATTTGAAGTTACAATGGCACTAAAAAAAATGACTTATGACCGTTTTTCACACTTATGACTATTTGGTCATATGATCAAAATTCAGATGCTTGGCAACTGTCTCATATTTCTGACAGTTGCAGTGTTCTGGGGCAGTGTGATTATCTTTGATGCCCTTTCGATAAGCAAAGTCCATGGGGAAGCCAGATTCACTTAACAGCCATGTAACTACTGTGTTTCCCTGAAAATAAGACCCTGTCTTATATTTTTTTGAACCCTGAAATAAGCGCTTATTGTCATGTGCTCAAAAGCGCGATTGAGCTTATTATTAGGGGATATCTTATTTTGGGGGAAACAGGCTAATTTTACAACTGCAGTGGTTCACTTAACAACTATGGCAAGAAAGGTCCTAAAATGGGGGAAATCTGACTTAACAACTGTCTTGCTTGGCAGTCCCAAAGGTGCTTTTTCCAAGAGGGACCTGGACTTTCTGGATTGTTTTTTTTTTTCTGGTTATATAGACCAACTATATATATATATTTACAGGTGAAGGATTTTCCAGGAAAGTTATCAAGAATTAAGCGGGGTAAGCATGCATAGAGCAGTAGATTAATCTAAGCTATGTAGTTTTTTTCCTAACCATTGCATAAATCTATTGTGTAGTTTAGGTTTTTAGTGATGTTAGTTTATTGCCAGAGCGAATCTCAGATTTCCTATGGGACCAAAGAATTACAGATGCACTGGAAGTGTTTTAGAAAGATATTGTTTTAGAATAATTCTCTATATGTTAGGTTAACCACTTTCCATCCAGCTCAAAGTAATTAGGGATCTATGTATATAAATATATAAACAGTCTCTAATGAATTATCTGAGGGGTTAGGTACATTGAATTACTGTCTCGCTTAAATACTCTTGGATGCTGGCCCCTATAAATGACATTCTTCTCTCAGTAAGCACCTGTTCCTAGTAGAAACAAGAGTCATATTGATTAGATGCAATTTATCTTCTCCCTGGATTTTGGTCCTGACAGTGTGAGAAGATTAATTGGAATTAATGGCATTTGCACAGCTAATTAAAGTCACTCTTGCTAAAGTCAAATCAATTCCTTTAATCAGGGAAGTGACAGAGTATAGCTTACTCGCTACAGTCTGCATGTCAATGTGTTCTGGCTGAATAAGTATCTCAACAATCATTTGTGATTGAACACGTGAACTGTTTAGGTTATCCGGTAATTTCCCTGATATTTAAAGAGAACTAGTCAGTGTAGAATGGTACTACTTTGTCTAATACAATGCACTGGGGAGGAAAAACAATTTAGGTGACTTGTTTATTTACTTTCTATTCTTCAAGGAATCTCCAATAATATATAAAGTGCTGTGGGGCTAAAGCAAGGAGAGGAATGTATAACCCTTCCCATGTTGCTGAGCTGTAATGCTCAGCCTTTCTGGCATTTTAACAGCTGAAGATCTGCTATTCCTATTTCTCCCAGGTGAACTATAGCCCTGGAGTTAGAGGGAAGGCTTTTTGGATCAGACTTTTTGCCATCTATAAAACTGCTTTGTAGACCCCACTTGCTATTTCTCAGTTTGATCCATGGGAGAAGTGAAGATAGACTAGCTGTGTTGAAGGGGTGGGAATGAAATGATCTCTTAATATATTTTAATAGAAAAGGTTGGGCTAGTTTTAAATTGCATACAGGTAGTCCTACACTTATAACCATTCATTTAGTGGTTGTTTTAAGTTACAACAGCAACTGTGAAAAAAGTGACTTACTACTGTAGGAAGTTAGCACCCACCCCTCTCCTAGAAAAATGAAATATTTTAGGAAATATTAAAAAGGCAGAATATTATACCTTCCTGGATGCGAAAAGGTGGGCGCTATCTTCCCACCTTTGTAAATAGCTCTAGAAAGACAAAAGACATCTTATCTACAACACAAAAGACCTTCAGCTCCAGGGTGATGGGATTAAGACATGGCCCCATGATAGGATTAGCCCTCTACCCATCTCACCACATGGCACCTGGGAAGAGTACGTCACCCAGCATAGCTCAACCAAACTTGGACTCAAAACAGAGCCTACAGAGTTGCCCCTGCATGTCCCCATGGGAGTCTGACAACCAATCAGAATACCAGCTCAAATTCAAAGCCCAACAGAGGGCATAAAACCAAGGCACTCTCAGCATCTTTGCCCCTTTTTCTGCTCAGGAACTCAAGCCCTGTGATCCTGTTCATCAATAAACCTTCTTTCCAAGCAACTTCCATGAATACAGTGTCTCTTTCCCCACTTGGAACTGAACCCAGATGGATATTTCTTCCAACACTACCATTCCTTGCACTTTCAACCTTTGCAGCATTCTCAAAGTCACATGATCAAGATTTGGGTGCTTAGCAACGGGCATATATTTACAATGGTTGCAGCAACCCAGGGTATGTGATAACCATTTGCAATCTTTCTAGCCCTCTTCCAACAAGGACAGTCAAGGATGGAGCTGGGTTCACTTAATGAATATGTGATTTCCTTAACAACTGGAGTGATTTGCTTAACAAAAATGGTTGTAAGTTCGACTGAGAATCACTTAAAAATTGCCTTGCTTAGCAATGGAAATTCTCATCCCAACTGTGGTTGTACATTGAGGACTACCTCTAATTTAAGCTACATAGCAAATGTATTTAATTTTATTCCTGTGTTATTTTCCAGAATTACTACTGTTATGCGTCTGTAGCTAATACGTTGCTTGGAAGGCTGTTGGAACAATATCCAATTGATGTAATTCCAACAGATGCATTTTTTTTTAATTTACAGTAAAAAATCAGTTCCACATTGTGATTTGGATTGTAGCCTAACTGCACACTCTTATACCTTTCTAATGAAAACTGAATTCAATAGGACTTACTCCTGAGCCAATGTGTACAGATCGGCAACCTCAATGTCATTGATTTCAATGGAAAACATTCATCCATCTTGTGTCAACCAGCTCTCAGCTCCACTGAAGTTACATAGTAAAGACTCCTTGAGCTACTTGGATATTTCCTGAAAGCAAGCAATGCAGCTTGATATTGATGGACAGGAGTTACAATAATACATTTGAGAACAGAGGCATAAAAACAAAAGAACAAAAAACAAAGCTTGTCTCCTGAGCTTACTCATTCTTATTTTAGGTAGGGGCAACTGTGCGTGATTGTGGACTTTCTGGAACAAGGATACTAAACCGGGCTGCTCATTTATCTTCTCATCAGGGTTAAGCTCATGTCCTTGTGGAGAGCTTGGCTAGTCAGCTTTGTCTCCCCACTGCTTATCCAGCTCATTAATTTTGTTTTTCATGGCCATCTAGGTCAGGACAGTTTGATACTAAAGGGCTTCCAAAGCTGCTTGTTAAAGGCCCAGATTTCAGCTCTTTTGCAAAATGATTTTCTTTGCAATTTAGATAATCTTCAGAGAGCTATTTTATCCACCTACCCACCATCTCTCTCTTTTCCCTCTCTGGCACACAAAATGCATGCAATTTCCTTAGCTTGTTGTTGTGATATTAGCATCGCATTGAAGAAGACAGATGCTTGATTTGTGGCAATTGATTGTTAGGATACCATTAAACACTATTCCTAATTTGAAGCACATATTTGTTTGGTTACATATGGTTTGGTTCTGCAACCTAACAAGACAGACACAGACTTCAGAGGATAATTAGAACTGCAGAAAAAACAATTACTACCAAACTGCCTTCCACTGAGGACCTGTATACTGCACAAGTCAAAAAGAGGGCTGTGAAAATTTTTGCAGACCCCTCGCATCCTGGACATAAACTGTTTCAGCTCCTACCCTTAAAACAATGCTATAGAACACTGAATATCAGAACAACTAGACACAAGAACAGTTTTTTCCCAAACGCCATAACTCTGCTAAACAAATAATTCCCTCAACACTGTCAAACTAATTACTAAGTCTGCATTACTATTAATCTTCTCATTGTTCCTATCGCCCATCTCCTCCCATTTATTGTTGTGACCCAGGCCCATGTAGTTAGTATTAAAAACAAAACAGTTCCAAAAAACAAACAGATTTTATTAAAACAGCTGAGAATTAACTCATTCTCAGCGTATTCCCAATTAAATGAAAGCAAAGTTCTCAAAACACCATTCTTCTGTATATCTCTGACCTTGGGATAATTAGGCAAACTGCCAAAAGCTTTTCTTGGCAACAGTTCAGGAACAGAAGACGTTGACAAGAAAGAAATACATCCAAACACAAAGCAAATCTCTCAACGGTTATTTTCTGGCAAAAAGGCCAAGAGCCGTTGCTGGTCTTTTAAGCCTGATGTCAGCACTTCAAGCTGCATTTACTCCAGTGCTGACATAAGGAGGAGAAGATGGGCATCTGGCAAGAGGACATTTGACTTTTCACCTACTTATTTTTCCTGGAGATGCTATCCCCTAGGAGATGGAATGGGAGGGGGGAAATTCCTTTGAGCTGAAGCAGTAGATTATGAGCAGAGTGACTTGGAAGATGGCCAATGAGATGCAGAGGAGTGGGGAAAGGAAAGGGAGGGTTTCGGCCAGGAAGTCAGTGTTGGCTGCAACGGAGTCAGAGATCGATTGTTGTGCTTAATAAATGAAAGATTTTATCAAAGACTATTTGTTTGGAATGCAATTTGTTTGAGATGACATCAAAACCTGACACCTTATGGGAGGGGCCAATCATCTCTTGGCCCTACTCCCAAGTCGTCTTCTCTGCTTTAGCTGCTCCTGTCTTCTGGCAGATCTTCTCATACGTGCACTAGGAACAGGCTCCTCAGTAAATGAGGACTCATATTGTTGGGGGCAATATGCTGACTCTGTAAACCACTTAGAGATGGCTGTAAAGCACTACAAAGTGGTATATAAGTCTAAGTGCTATTGTTATTGCTATCTCTTTCCCTTACTCTCAATTCTTCTAAGTTATTTTAGAGGACCCTGGGTTGCCCTTATAGGTAAGGTGACCAACTTTTTTACAATGAGAAGGAGGACACAAATAAATTGAAGAAAAAAATATCATAAATAAAAGAAACATTTTATTTATTGCAACAATGAGTATAGTGCGTGCGTGTGTGCTCTGTCGTGTTTCGGTAAGAAGTAAACAAAGCCACTTATGCATGGTGCACTCTTGCGTGCAGCGCACTCTTTCAAAACAATTCTCCTGTGCGGAGCGCATGCATCTCATAATCGCATCTCGCCGCACTGTACCAAGCCTTGAGGAATTGTCATGTCAAATACAAATACGTCACATCACACACAACGGATCGAATCGGCATCGATCGAATACGGAAATTTACACATTAGTCTTCAAATATTGAAAAGGAGGACATGTAGAAGGAAACTTTTTGAGAGAGGACAGAACTTACAAAAGAAGAACTGTCCTCCCTAAAAGAGGACAATTGGTCACCTTATTATAGATCTCGCAGACTTTTGGAACTGCCCTTTAATGCCTTGTTCTTTAAATAATTTAATTCTGTCACATGGAAGAACCTTCCGGAATACTTCCTATACGAGACAGGAAACAATTATTATGATCTGCAGTGATAGAATGGTACCAGTTCAGCTTGCTTTGAATAACTCAGATAAAACTCCTGGATTACACCTGCTGAACAGCTTCCATCATTAATACTTAAAACTCTTTAAAATTATTTCGTACAAATGTACATAAAAGTAGTTGTGGGGAGAACCGCTTTTAAATTTCAAGAAGTGCTAACTTTGAAAAAAGTAGATCATGAAGGATAAATTCTCTCCATTTATTTCAGGATGCCAGTTGGAAGGAGACCGTCATATTTAAAAAGCTGGGCTTCTGGGCCCAAAAGGCAACTGGCAAATCCTTGCTGATTGAAATATTGGCAGCCTCAGTGGAGAATCCTATTCCACCCTCTCTGCTGTGTGTGTATGTGTGTGTATTGTTTCAGTTATGGCAAACATACCAAATAAATATCATATTCATCCTGGTGACTCTGTTACTGTTTCTCCGCACTAATCACTCTCATCAAAACATGAGCAATATTGTCTTTTGCTTGCTCTCTGGAAAGAAAATGTAGCTTGCTTTCCAAGGGGTCACACTGCCAGCCAGGCTCTGTAGGAAGCCGTGATCTGGTAGGAACCTCAAATTTATTGTTGGCTGAGAGACACTGTGATACATGTCCTATGAATAACACAGAGAGTTATAAACTGAGGTTCATGTTAGGAGACATTGTAAAAACCAAATCTATTGACAGATAGTCCTCAGGTTATGACAGCAATTGGGGGTTGCCATGGGGGGGGATGAGGGCAGTTGGGGGTTGGGGAAGGCCAGGAGAGGGCATGAGAAGCCTGGCATAGGCAATGTGAGCCACAGAAGGCTAAGAGAGGCCCTGGGAGGGCCAGTAATGAGCAAGGTAGTGTTGTTGCAGGCAGGAGAAAAAAATGAGACAAATTTAAAACCTTCTCTGACAGATTTTCCACTGACTTTGCTTGTGGTAAACTGGCATGGAAGGTAACAAATGACAATCACATGGCTGTGGCTCCTTGCAAAATCATAGCAATATAAATTATTCTTAGATTTATCTACTGCCCACAGTGGGTGTGAACCTAGTTCGCCTTCTGAATGGTGCATCCTGAATAGTGCAACAACATGAACTAAACGAACTAGTAATTACTAGCGATCAGACTACTCTGTAGACTTTCCTGGCTCTCAGAAAACATGGCAATGAAAACGAAAACAACACAAAACAAATAATTTGCCCATAGTGATTTACAGCCCTACGTGGTCTACAAATGTCAGCATATTGCCCCTAACAATCTGGGTCCCCATTTTATCGGCCTCGGAAGGATGGAAGGCTGAGTCAACCTTGAGCCGGTCAGGATCGAACTCCTGGCAATGAGCAGTGAGTTAGCTTGCAATACTGCACTTTAACCACTGTACCACCAGGGCTACTTGAAAGTCATAATTGCAAGCCGAGCACCCAAGTGCTTAGATCATGATTATGTGATTGCAAGGGTGTTGCGATAGCTGGAATCTCAAGGCCTGGTCAGACATCATTTTTTCCAGTGCCACCATAACTTTGAATGGTTGCTGAATGAACGGAGATAAACTGAGGACTACTAGTATGAGGAAGGTAAGAAATAAATACATTGAGTTAGCATCTTGTAACTTTTCCATTCAGCGCTCTGAAGTCCTTAGGATAAATGATGTTTTAAAAGCAATCTTCATATATAATTAAATCTACAAGTGTTTATTTGTAGCAAATAAAGTAGGTTCCTAATGAGAATGGCATGAGTATCTACATGAGTAGATATCCAGCCATTATCCTATTCCCTTTCAGACTAGGCAACTCTACTGAATACAGAAATGAGGTTAGAAACAATAAGCCCAAAGGAATTAAAGGCATTAGTCAGTTTAAACAAAAGGAAATGTGGTTTACACGAACACTGTTCATTGTATCACTCTATACCACTCTGTCAGTGGTGGGTTCCTCCCGGTTCCACCCGATTCTGCTGAGCCGGTAGCCCCCACCCCCGCCCTCCACCCGCATTATTCTTACCTTTTATTTGCCCCCACCCCCAATCTATTGCTGCCTCCTGAGTCCCAGCTGATGGGCTATAAGAAAAAAAACTTTTTAAATTCTTGCCGCGGGGCTTCAAAGGGCCGCCCTACAGCTGATCAGTATTAAAAGGCAGTGTGGTGGTAGACCGGTGCCTCCAAAAACAAATGAGTAGACCAGTGCCTGCAAAAATAAATGGGTAGACCAGTGCCTCCAAAAACAAATGAGTAGACCAGTGCCTGCAAAAATAAATGGCTGGATCAGTGCCTCCCAAAACAAATGAGCAGACCGGTACAGCTCTGCAAGCAGTTAAAAGCCTGGTAAACCAGTATCTCTGCTAAATCCTAAAACATTGTCACATGACCATCAAGCCACACTCACAAAATAAGCCACACCCACAGAACCGGTAGTAGAAAAATTTAGAACCCACCCCTGCTCTCTGTCCTTGCGAAACTGTCTTTGTTTCCAGGACCAAGTCCTTATGCCACTTTGTACATAAACTTGTTCATTAAATGTCTTATCTTTCTTTTTCTCAGAATCGATGATTCTGAGAAACTCCATCCAACCCCAACTTTCTTAGCCTTGGAGCACTCTGAACCCATTCATGTTTACTTCCTAGATTGGCTTTCTAAGTAGATCTTCATTCATTTTCTCTGTTACCAAAACTGATCCCTCACTTTTGTATTGAGATCGTGTTCAGTTAACATTCATTCATTCTTCACCTTGTCTACACTAGTTTTACTATATAGTACATACTTCTTAGGTGCCCCACTCCTATTGCATTCTGCTTACTTTTATATTTTTTCCTAGGGTACCGAGTAGTACCCCAATTCTCAATCCCAGTGAAAGGCAAATATTTTGCCTTAGGGACAAAACTTTTTTTTGAAACTGTGAGTGGCTACTAATCTGCCTTTCAGCTATTCATTTTCACTTGGGAATTCTCATACCTCTTTTACTTTTTTGTTTTTTGAAAAAGTTTTTTATTATTTTTTAAAAACATAAACATAAAATACATCTTTTAAGAACGGAGCACTGATCCGGTCATGAATAGGTACAATCGCTTACCCCTCTTTGTCAAGCTCTTTTCCAAATCTCCACCATTACATCTTTTAAAATAAAAGCCAAAGCAAATTTTTTTCCCACCATTGTAATATCTATTCTAAACATTTACCTTTCTATTATATCACCACAAATCTTAATTTCCAAATAACACAACTCAATATTTAATTACTATTATTGCCCTAAATTCTATCTATATACCCATATCCTAGGACCCATTACATTAAATCTTTAAATCCTACTTTTCAAAATCTTCTATGCCCCTTGAATCCACAGCCACTGTTTTAAGGCTAGGGGTCTTACAAGTAACAATAGTTGCTCTAGCGTTGTTTCAAGCCTAGGTTGGTGTCACTCACCCGGCTTCAAAGAGCTTCGTTCTTTTCCTCTCTCCTCCTGCATGTCTCTTAGTTTGGTTTGTCCCAGCTTTGTGGCAGCCGCCATGGCTGCCGCCCCCCACTGCCGACTTACAGAGAGTTTCCTCCGACCTCCAAGGAACTTGCCTGTTCCTCTTGGTCATCTGAGACACTTCTCTTCTTATCCCGTCCCTGCAGGACGGTTCTGGTCCGAAGACCCATCAGAGGCAGTTTGGCAGTCAGGTTTTTTGTGGGACTCCTCCTATTTTCCCAGCTGTCTGGCCGAGACATGAAACCGGAAATCCTCATACGTCTTTTACTTAATGATAGTCACTAAAATCCTTTTCCCCTAGTAAGGCTAACTGGGATGAATTCCAGAGATTGTCTAATGTGACATCCCGCCAAGGGAACCAGAAGCTGAAGCTAATGACAGAACCTGCTGGCAAGCCATGTGCTATGAAGCCTTCACTAACTTTAAAGACGTGGCTGGTGTCACAGAATAAGACACACAATTACTACCACAATGGATTTACAGTGCCCCCTCTGTGATGGTTTCTGTCCTTCCAGACTGGAACTGCAGAACCACATCCATGTTCACAGCTGAACTGCATGCAGAGTATCTTTTTTGAACCCGAATGTCTACCACATACATATGTATGCTTATGTGTGCGCAATCCAGGGGTGAAATGCTACCGGTTCGGACCAGTTCAGCTGAATCGGTAGTGATAGTGGCGGGTGGTTCGGAGAACCGGTAGCAACGGCAGTGCGAGGCTCCGCCCACCCACCCGGTTGCCATTACTTCCTGGTTTTAACCAGGAAGTAACCTGTTTTTTACCCTCTGCGCATGTGCGAAGGGTTTGCGCATGCATAGAGGGTCTGTGCATGCACATGATGCGTGCATGTGGCACGTACACTTCCAAACCGGTGGGGAAGGTAAGTAGATTTCACCCCTGGAGCAATCCATAATACAATAACATTTATTTAGTGTTTCCTCTGCTTAAAATGTCCACCTCAAGTTCTATACTTTTTTCCCATTTACTTTCTACTTAGTAGAATCAACTCTCCCTTGATTTATCTCTTGAGCTTGATATCTAGATATTTAAAAAAAAAATTAAAAATATTTTCAATCCCTTAATAGAAACTATGCAAAACTCTTTATTGTTCACTGAGGATTGATACTGATCTTGTGCTAGTATTAGGAATTGCTTATATTATTATTATATTGGATTGGGAAATGTCTTATGTTGTTGTATTGTGATCTCATAATGCAGAGCCCCCCCCCCCCAACCTTTGTGGCACCAGGGACCGGTTCTGTGGAGAGTGGCTTTTCCATGGATCGGTCTGAAGGGGGCATGGTTTCATGTGCTGCCTGCATCCCATGGATGGGGCTTCGCTTGTTTGCGCAGCCCAGTTTCTGGCATGCCACAGACCAGTGGCAATACACAGACTGAGGGTTGGGGACCCCTCTTATAATGTATATACCTTTTTTTCCACCTGCATTGTGTTCAGTTGTGTGTGATAAAACACAGTCTTAATGCTAGCATCCTCTCCTCTTCAATCTCTAGGGAGATTGAATAAAACCACAGGGAATTTAAATATCTGAAAATTGTTGAAATTTAATTTTGTACATACCAGTTTTTTGTACCTATAACGCCATTGACCCCAGATGCACAAATAGCAGAGAAACTACACTTTTATCTCCTTTCTTCAACTAAAAGACTTTGCATGTTTCTATGTAACACATCTTCTAAAGGTTAGATAGCAAGTTTTTCATCATTTACTTTCTCGGTTTAGTCCTCTTTCTTTTTCTGTCTTTGATTTGTGCTGTTCAAATACTTAAATGACCCATTTTCTCTCCATTATGGAACAAAGCCCATTACAGGCTCTTAACTGTAGAGAGATTTAAGTTGCTCAGTTTTCTTGTCACCGTGTTATTTCCCAAATAAACCTTGTTTTTATCTTCCTTGCCCACAAGCAGCAGCCTTGACAATGCTGGTAGTCCTCGACTTACAACCACAATGGAGCCCAACATTTCTGTTGTTAAGCGAGATGGTTGTTAAATGAGTTTTGCCCCATTTTACGACCTTTCTTGCCACAATTGAATAACTGCAGTTGTTAAGTTAGTAACAGAATTGTTCAATGAAACTGGTTTCCCCATTGATTTTGCTTATCAGAAGGCCACAAAAGTTGATCACATGACCCCAGGCCACTGCAACCATCATAAATACGAGACAATTGCCAAGCATATGAATTTTGATCAGATGACTATGGGGATGCTGCAATGCTCATAAGTAGGAAAAATGGGCATAAGTCACTTTTTTTTAGTGCCGATGCAATGTCAAATGGTCACTAAACAAACTGTTATAAGTTGAGGACAACGTGTACCTTCCTCTATTAAAGTCACACTTTTAATTTCAGTGTTCTCTCCATATACGGTATGTTTTTCCCTATGGAAAACTATCTGAGATCTACTGCAGAAAGGCAGGAAGTAATGCCAGATAAGAAAAACAAGAGCTGGCAAATTAGGCTACAAGAGAAAAATCTAGAAATATTTTTTTCTAATATCATTCAGAAAAATATTCTCCTTTGCGTCTGACTGCTTTTTGGGTCTGCCCTGTTTTTAATAGGAACACATTCCTTCCAACAATCAAATGGCTATGATTCTTTCACAGTATCACTTAAGATGAACACAAGCTATAAAACAGGGCATATTTTAAGATACATCTATAGCTAGAATATATCTATGACTAAGTGCATCTCTCAGGGTTCTAAGGGTCATTTTGGAATACTGTCAAAATACTCAACTTGCATGCTCAAGGGCAAAGTAATAAAAAACTGAAAGTCAATCTGTCTCATAAAAAGAACTACGATAAATGGAGAGGACATTCCAAAAGGAAGTTTACTTTTTAAGGATGAATGGTCTGAATACAGTTGAGAAGTAACGCCAAAGTCTCAAGTTATAGCTCTAGGCTATCCTATTTGCCATATCAGTATGTTAAACGGCTTCCAGATATCTCAGAGGAGATAAATCTTTGGATTTGTTCTGAGGCATTTTGAGTATTCTCCAAATCTAAACATTCCTTATTGCTCCTGCGTTTGTTCCCTAGGTTCATTAGCAGGATACTTCAGTAATTCTTGATTAAGTATGACCTCACTTTTCTAATGAGTGGTAAGTCTTCTGTGTTTCTTCCTGGTTCTACGGTGGGAAATAATTCTTGCATGTGCAATCAACAGATGATGGTGTTGTAAAAAGTAACTAATGATCTTAGTCTTCTCTCCAAATACTATGGCAGGATCAATGTCAATATCTTTCCAATTCATATTTGTTTCATTAGATTTACATCACACTTTTCATTCAAAACCTCAATATGCTGTAAATGGTACTCCTTCCTCCTGTTGTTTCCTGTAATAATAATTCTGTGAAATATGTTGGATTAAAATAGACTGACCAACTTGGTCACCCAGTAAGTTTGCACGGTCAATGGTTGACAAGAATCTAGATCAGTGGTGAAATCCAATTTTTTTAACTACTGGTTCTGTGGGCGTGGCTTGGTGGGTGTGGCAGGGGAATGATACTGCCAAATCTCCATTCCCACCCCACTCCAGGGGAAGGATACTGCAAAATCCCCATTCCCTCCCCACTCCTGGGGGAAGGATATTGCAAAATCTCTATTCCCACCCCACTCTGGAGCCAGCCAGAGATGGTATTTGCCGATTCTCCAAACTACTCAAAATTTCCACTACCGGTTCTCCGAACTATTAAAAATTTCCACTACCAGTTCTCCAGAACCTGCTGGATTTCACCCCAATCTAGATTTCTCTCTTCTACCGCAATACCTTAATAAACTCTAAAGTGTGGCGCTTCATTTGTAAATCTATTGTCTTTGTTTCCTGGATCAGGCCTCTATGTCATTTCCTGCATGAAAAGTCAGGCTTATTTATATATGTTTTTCCCATACCTGTTTTTATGTGCAACTTTCTTTCATGTATACTTTTCCTTCCGCCTTTACTTATTGATTCGAGAAAAGTATTGCAATATTTAGGAAAGTGTATGGTTTTGAAGACTGGACCCACGTAGTCCAGGGGTGGGTTCTAACTTTTTTTACTACTGGTTCTGTGGGCTTATTTTGTGGGCGTAGCTTGATGCTCATGTGACAATTCTTTAGGATTTAGCAGAAGTACTGGTCTACTCTTTTGTTTTTGGAGGCACTGGTCTACTCTTTTGTTTTTGGAGGCACTGGTCTACTCATTTGTTTTTGGAGGCACTGGTCTACTCTTGTTTTTGGAGGCACTGGTCTACTCTTGTTTTTGGAGGCACTGGTCTACTCATTTGTTTTTGGAGGTACCAGTCTACTCATTTGCTTTTGGAGGCACTGGTCTACCACCACACTGCCTTTTAACACTGATCAGCTGTAGGGTGGCCCTTTGGAGCCCCGCGGCAAGAGTTTAAACAGTTTTTTTTTCTTCTAGCTGATCAGCTGGGACTCAGGAGGCAGCAATAGATTGGGGGCGGGGCGAAATAAAAGGTAAGAAAAATGCAGGGGGGGGAGGCAGGAGGCCCCAGCTCCCGAACAAACAGAACCAGTTCGGTGACATCATATCGTCACCGCTACTGGCTCGGCCGAACCGGGCGGAATCCACCACTGACGTAGTCCCAAAATTATAATCCAATTCACTTTAAAATGAAACTCTCCTGCAATCCTCGCACCATTGCCATTCCTGTTATTGAGAATAATGAACTGCTAATGAAAAGTGATGATTTGCCTAAGGCTTCCTAAGATTGAGAGTGACTGACTGGCCCAATGTCATCCACTTAGCTCTGTGCTTAAAGTAGGACTAGAACTCCCAGTCAGAATCCACTTAGTTTTTTTTTTTATTACAGTGTGCATTTCATTCATTCATTTACAATTATTTTTGAAGCATATACACTGCTCATCAAAACAAAGCTTTCTCTAGAAAGTAGCTTACCAGGTAAGAACCGTCAATGAAAAACAGATCTAGAAAGAGCAGTTGAAGATGTACACCGGCCTGTTGTGTTATTTCTCAACAGCAACAATAAAAGAGCTGGAATAAAAAATAATCGAAACGCTCCAAAGAAGGATCATGGAATTGATCATATAGCAAGGCATGAAAACATATAGAAAGGCATGAATAAAAATGATTCTTCCAAGAAAAATAATATCAGACTGGGGAGAGTGTTTTGAAGCCTCAACAATCTGATCCTGTATTTCAGCATGGAAGGACACTCAGAACAGGTCCCCTCAAAAAGTTCTGACCATTCATGAAAGGTCTTTCCATTTTTTCCCCCTGAACCTAGAATTGTGTTAACCCTCAAATTTATCTGTTTGGAATAGAGCTGTCAGACTGACTGTCAGAACTGAAGAAACATCTTGGACGAGAAGCAAAATGTCTTCAAGGAAAATCAAAACTCCAATTGCCTTTTGAAAAAGCACCTTTGGGACATCTATGACCTGTCCTGGATGATTGAGAATCTCCATAGACACACATTCCTTTACTTGTCTTGAAAATGCTCACTTACCTTTTGCAGAGGATATATATATCCTCATGCAAACCCCCCAGTGTGTAACTGAGATGGACTGAAGGTAGATGAAGGTGATCCACCATAAGAGTTTTCCCTGGGCATGTGGAAGAAAACTTCTCATATGAACAGTCTTTGTTCCATGGTGAAGGAGTCTTTGAAGAGCCAGCTGGGTTTCAATTGGTCCATCGTAGGACTAGTTTTTCCAATCTGGCTGGAGGATTCTGAACTGCCTTCACAGGCAGTTTTGTTCTGACTGGTAGAAAGACAAGAAGTTTTGACTTGTGCACAATCTCTTTCTCTCAATTGCTGTTCACTTGTGGGAATATCAACCTCATGGAAGATGATTGATCCAGTGTCTACTATGAGATCAATTTTCCATCAGCACACAAAACAATTTCCTTCTGAAGATATTAATAGCTTCCAGTAAAGAAACTCAAGTGAATTGCTAGGATAATTAAAAAGAAGAAGAAAGAAAAAAAACATATAATGGTTTTCATTCAGGTAAGAAGAGTGGCCAGAGACTGCAGCGTCTAATGGTGATTAGCTTTATTATTGGGAAAAGATAAATATATTTTTAAAAACAATTGTTCCAAACTCAAGAGTAACAATAAGGAAAACGTCAACTGAAGTAATTTTTGAATTAATTGCTAACTGAACTAAGGCAGTGCTTTGCAGCTGAAGTAGGAAGACTTATAATGTATAATACAATTAGCATATATGTGCATTACATGACTTAGTATATAAATATATACATTAGAAAATTCAATAGAGTTCACATATACTGTATATCTGTGTAATTCTTACAACAGTCCTAACAGAGAAGACCAGAAAGATTTCTTTATCTGGCGGATGAACACTTTGGGTGTGAGAGTCTAAAAGGCCTGATTTATATAAATTTACACAGTGATTTCATAGCAAAAACCCATCTTTGCATGTGTGCAACCATGTTTCTATCTGTTATGGTCCGCCAGCGGCTTGCAGAGCTGGCAGCAGAGTCAGACAGTGAGGAGGTTGGGGAGGAACATGGGCCGGTCCTGGAGTCTGGGGAAGGTTCAGATGAGGGCTCTGCATCAGAGGCAGAGAGGGGGCCAGGGCCATCTGGGAGTTACTACCCTAAAAGGGGGTGAAAATTTAGGTGTGTCTTAGACACCGAATGTAGCCCTGCCCACCCATTGGCCCCCACCCTTTGGCCTCTGCCTCCCAGCAGTTACCTCTTTGCAAGCAAACAGCAAGAAAAAACAGCTCCTTTCAGCTTCAGCACAGCCTTATTAACTAATTAGCACAAGTTGAATAGATCGGCCTCCCGACTCTCAGCTGCTTTGCTCTCAGCTGATTTGCACAGAACTCTGCTGCTTGCTGTAAAGAGATAAATTGCTGAAGCAGATTTTTTTCCCCTTGTGCTAATCAAAATGAAAGTAAAGCAGGCTGTTTGCTGTTTGCTGCAACGAGGCAGAATTGCTCAGAGGCAGAGGCAGATTTCTTTTTCTTCTTTTCCTCACCAAAAAAGGTAAGTGTGATTTATACTCTGGTGCGTCTTATACTCAAAAAAATACTGTATGTGCTGCCTCTGGAGCCTCCAGAGTTGGACATCAGCGAGGCAGAGGAACAGGGGGAGACTGTTCCCAGTACATGCATGCGCAGAGCTGCCAGAAGGCAATAACAGTTAAGAGAAAAGGGATGACTCAGAAGTAGGGCTTGGAGATGATCCCCCCCCCCCCCAATAAGCAATAAAGGAGGAGCAAAGGGATGTGAGCCTTTGCAGGAAGCAACTTTGTTCATTCTGGTCAGTTTAAATTCTGAAGCTCTGTTTTGACTCAGTGCTCTGTGTGGCCTTGCAAAGCTAATTGTCAATTAGGTCTTTGGCAGCGTGTCAAGGGAGATAAAAGTGGGTGCTTATCACCCTTATCCCAAAGGAGTGTGGCAGACTTCTGTCAGACTCTTTATAAACTATTTGTGATTCATTACGGGCTGTGAATGAACAGAATTCACAGTCATTGAAATAAAAAGAGGGGTTTTGGGACTAATCGTGTGCTTTTTACTGTCTCAGGAAGCCTAGGTCAGAACACTATGCCACTCTAATGCCTTATATAGAAGAGTGTTTGTTGCAGGGACTTTTCTCCATAGATTATCTTGCAAGATCTACAAAATCTTTTCAAGGACCTTCCCCCTTTTTTGATTTCCACTGAGAGGCAGGATTATTAATATCAAACAGATGCCTGCCCAAAGAACAATGAACCTTATTTGTGACTTCTTACTTGTTTGCCCAAATACTACATGACAAGTAATATAATGAAATGTTTGCATCAACATATCAAATGTGTAAACCCTTTTGAGAATTGGTATATAAGTAGGTGTTAGGAGCCGTTACTTCAATTGTAGCTATTTTAGAATTTCTTGGATTTTCTGTTCCACACTGAAAATTGCATTTCTCTTAACACTGTGTCACCGACAATTAGCATGCTTAGAAACACACTTTTAACAGTGTTTTCTATACCAGTGAGAACAGTGTTCTCAAGAGATGAATGAGCATTTTAAGATGCTTTTTATACATTGTGGAGTGATAGTAAATTGTCAGTTCCCATGCCAATGGGAAATTTTCAAGTTAATACAAGGGCTTTTTTAAAAAAAAGCATGACAGATAGGACAGCAGAGTAGTTAATTGTGGAGAATTATCAAAACAGAGGTTTCATTAATGGCTATTTACTATTTCTGCCATTTGTAATCCATTTTTCTATTGTTTAGATTTTGAAAATTGACCTCAGCGACAAAATACCAATAGGAAGAAAATTTAGCTTCTGGTTTTTTTTCAATTAAGAAAGCATACACTAATATTCAAAGTTAGGGAAAGAATTTGCAATATAATGACATAGTATCCGATTTTCATTCACTGCCCTTGGCAGACTCATATCAACACCAAAGAGATTTGCATGTATTGGCTAAACATCAGTGGAATCTGTTTTTTCTCACACTCAGATGTGAATTTTGCACGGTTACTAGAAATTATATAACTTGCTAAACAAGTTACATCAAACAAGTCCATTGCTCATGCAGATTTGATTTAACTATGGCACTCCTAACATATTACTAAACAAATCCACACCCTCTGGGTGGGGTGGAGGAGGTTCTACTTACCTCTGCTACCGGTTCTCAACGGGAGCGCGCATGCGCAGATAGTTTATGATGACGTCCGGGCAGGTGGGCGGAGCTTCCCACCACCATTACTACCGGTTTGCAAGAAGCAGACCGAGCCAGGAGCAATCCACCACTGCCCCCCCTCACCCCGTATAACAGCAGAAATGGGCAAGTGCCCCAAAACATTCTCACTGCAATTGGATCCTTCGAACCCCTAAGCATGCACTAATGTGGGTGAGAGATCTCTGAGCTTGCTTGTTTTCTTACAGAGAGCACCAAACACCCCTCATTTCAACATTGAGCTACAGATATTCTCCTTTATTGGTTGCCAATGTGGATCACACAACTTTTGCATGACTTTTAATGGGAACACAAGTTCAGCTCTCATTTAACTTTTGCCGCAGCTTCAAAATGAAACGTAAAAGAGCAAATGTTAAATGGTTATCAAATTGTACAAGGACTGAAGAATAAAATCACCAAGAAAATTGCTTATTACTGCCTGCTAATACTGGCATTGAAGCAGAGTGGTTTTAATCATTCAAAATTACAGAAGGGATTACTAAAATCTGATTTGGTCTTTACCTTCCAGAAAAACAAGATGAAGATTGAATACTGGGTTGAAATGGAAAACATTTATTCTGCCCTCCACTGAACTGTCAGCTGAGCAATTTTAATCACCAGGATTTAATAAATAATATTAAATAGGAACTCCCTCAAAGAAAAAGCAAGTGGCTTTTAATGGTTTAAATATCATCTGTGCTACACAACAGAGAAATATTCATGCCCTTTTTTGTCATCTTATTTACCTACTACAATAAGAGTCTGGTGATGTTTATTACCAGCATTGCTAAAACGAATCCCAGAACTATCTTATAACATTATATCATTATTCTCAGAAACTTAATATACCTTCTGAACATGAAAAATGACAGAAGGTTTGTTAGAATTTCTTTTTTTATTTTTATTTATTTTATTCAGAAAGTTAAAAAAAAAAAAACCTCCAAAAGGGGAAAAAAGAAATCTTACAAAAAGAAAAAAAAAGCTAAACAAAACATTTTCAAAAAAATGTGCATTAGAAAAAAAAAGACGAAGGCACACACACGTATATATATTGTCCTCTCCTAGTTGAATATGGATAAGTATATTATAGCAATAATAATTAGAATTTCTTATCAAATTCACCAAAAAAAGAACTCCATATATATCTGGAAAGTAGCAAAGTCTATAGCAGTGATAGTTAACCTTTTCGGCACTGAGTGCCGAAATTGGAGTACACATGCGCTGGAGCACTGGAAGCCGGAGGAGAGCAGCTGGCCGGTGTGCATGCATGTGGCAGCCAGCTGCTCTTCTGAGTTCTGTCACGTGCATGTGCTCTGGACAGCTGATCCGGCGTGCAGGCGGGTGCCAGTCAGCTGCTCTTTTACAGTTTCCATCGTGTGCATGCGCGAAGACCAGCTGGCAGTTGCACATGCATGACGGAACCCAGAAGAGCAGCTGACAATGTGTGCATGCCCACAGAGAGGAATCTGCATGCCACCTCTGGCAAGTGTACCATAGGTTTGCCATCATGGGTCTATAGGTTCCCTAGGAGTGGCCAAATTAACAAATGTATCTCCCTACCTTTAATCTCCAGAATCGAAGTTACGACACTGAAAAAAGTGACTTATGACCATTTTTCACATTTATGAGGGTAGCAGCAACCCGGTGGTCATGTGATCAAAATTCAGATGCTTCCAACTGTTGTGGCCCGTACGCGGCCTGTGCAGCTAGTAGCTGATTCAGACAGCGAGGAGGCCGGTGTGGTGTGCCAGCAGCCTGTGCAGCTGGCACTCGAGTCAGACAATGAGGAGGATGGAGAAGATGTGGTGCCAGAGGCGGGGATTCAGCCAGGGCCTTCAGAAGCTCCAGAAGCTCCCTTAAGTGAAGAGGATGAAGAGGAGGAGCCTCTTCTCGATGCACGGGCGCACAGAACTGCCAAAAGGCAGGAGTGGCTCCTCAGGAGGACGTCTCCTTGAGAGTAAGGCTTGGGGCTAATTGGCCACTCCCTTAGCCTATTTAAGGAGGAACGCCGACTGAAGCAATTTGCAGGGAACAACTTAGTTCACTTACCTTCGTGTCTTGTCTTGCTTATCAGCTTTTTGCAAATTGCTTCTGGGCACTCTGCCGACCATAGTAAGTTTTCAGTTATTATTCTTTGAATTCTTGGCGGCTGTTAATGCAATTAATTAACAGCTGTTGTTGTAAAAGACTGGTTTATTCAGTAAACTAAGGTTTGAACGGATTTTGTGTGTGTTGCGTTCTTTGGGGTCCGTAGCTGGGGCAGAACACCAACTGGCATGTATTTGTGACGGTTGCAGTGTCCCTTTTTTGTGACCTTCTGACAAGCAAAGTCAATAGGGAAGCTAGATTCACTTGCTAATTTAACAACTGCAGTGATTCACTTAACACCTGGACAAGAAAGGTCATAAAGTGGGTCAAAACTCACTTAGCAATTGTCTTACTTAACAAAGGAAATTTGGAGCTCAATTGTGGTCATATGTCTGTACCATTCTCTGGCTATCCACAACAGCTGTTACTACGTCTGTCAAACTATCCTCCAATCCATGAGTGGTTAATTCCTGTAGCACCTCTCACCATCAGGAAGCTCCTCAGACCTTCCCAAGATGTTGGTGTTAAAATATATGGCGGCATACTGATATAATTTTTCAGAATTATGTTCAGAAATTTAATTCTGAATACCGGTGATATGATTTGAAACATCTGCAGGAAAACAACCAAGTTCAGGAGCCTATGATTTTCTCTCTTTGTGTAGAAACTTGCTGTTTCTGATCTAATCCATCAGTCAATGCATTTTATTCTCCCCGTTGCTTTGATTCAAAATTAAATAGTTTGTTTTGTTTTAAACAAAACCCTTAAAAAAAAAGATATGGTAGAATAGGCATGTGTTCAGTGGTGAAATTCAATTTTTTTATTACCGGTTCTGTGGGCGTGGCTTGGTGGGCATGGCAGGGGAAGGATATTGCAAAATCTCCATTCCCACCCCACTCTGGGGCCAGCCAGAGGTGGTATTTGCCGGTTCTCTGAACTACTCAAAATGTCTGCTACCAGTTTTCCAGAACCTGTCAGAACCTGCTGAATTTCACCCATGTGTTTCTTCCTGCCTCTTTAAACAGCAACAACTGAAGAGCTAATCAATGCATCTGGGGATACAGCTCCACAACTTTAGGGCCTAGAGAGGACAATATGAATTGTCAGAATCCCCGCATCCTTATAATCTCTGGGAAGTTACATCATAGCGCATTTGTTATCTGTCACTTTCCTTTTTAAAAAAATGTCCTTATCTCATATATCCAAAGCATGCTGTCCTTGATGATTCTCTGTCCCCAGGACTTCATGAAATACATTTAGACATTCATTCAATGGAAGCTGTACTCTCCGTGAAACTCGAGTCCTTTTCCAATACACAAAGAATGATCTCCCGGGTAACCACCAGGGGATTTGCATGCCCTTGGTGTCCTTGCCTCATGGATTGCAAAATAAATGAGTTAAAAGCAGCCTTTATGGTATTACTAGGTATTAATCAGCCCTGTGATTCCTGTCTTGTTTAATCTAAGACGCTCTGTAAGGCATTTGAGCTTGGCTACCTCCCCACATCTCAGGTTAATCACATGCTGCCTAGTTTTTATGTTAAACAAATTAAATTTTACTTTCCTTCGGGCCTTTTTCTAGACTGATCTGCCAAGGAAGGTGATGGCTTAGAACATGCTGCAATTGATCTGAACATACTTGTGCAGATGAGGTTTGAACAGCATATACAAACTCATATAAATTTAAGATTCCATTGGTTCCTCTTGACTTTTCTTTGGCATGGTTCTTGTACAGCAGCTGAGACATCTGGTGTGCTGTAGAAAAGAAAGTGTGCACCACTCCTAGCTCCATTTCCAAGTTTGGGGTACTCTCAGCCCTCCTTAACCAAACTTTTTCCTGAAGATCTGTGTACAGCTAGTTTCTTAAAACTCTCCAGCCTTGCTGAAAACAGAGAAATGACAAGAGGGAGCAATCTGATTATTCTAAGAGGAGATACTCTCAAAGAACAACTGTCCTGACTTGGATAAAATGAGGTAGGAGTAATATTTATTGCCAGTCCTGCAAAGACTCTTAAATATATTCCCATATGCCTTTAGGCCTGACTTCTCTTTTCTACTAGGGACCTGCTGCTTCTCCAGTTAATATTACAGGAGTGGAATGTGCAAATCAATGTAAATCCATTATTTTTTAGTGCTTGTTTTGCAGTGCAAATTTTGGTTGCATAAAATTTATCTCCAGTTTTTTTTAATGAAATATCTGGATATAGATTCTCTGGGCTCTTTTTTTCCCTTTTTCTTCTTTTTTTAAAAAATCTCTATTTATTTATAGCATCTTGAGGTTCTCAAGAAATCCTTGAATGAACAAGTGACTGGGCTGATTTAAACAAATGTATGGTCATTCCAAGAAGTGCTTGCAACAGGAACTAGCTTTGGCCTAACTTGTGAAGATGTAATATGCAGCAGGAGTCCCCAACCTCTTGGCCACAGCCCACTACCGGGCTGTGAGCTGTTCAAAACAGGGCCGCCCAAAGCAAGAGCACACACGCATCCCCCCCTTATGCGAGTAGTGGGAAAGCACATACACGCACACTCCATTTGCACCAACGGTAGGCGTGCTTACCCACCGCTTGTGCAAATGGAGCAGCATGCAGGCTCACACTTGCCCACAGCTTGTGTACAACCATCCCCTCTCCTCCCCCTCCCTGCTGGTCCACAAAGCCAGAAAGGTTGGGGAACTCTAATATACAGTATATTGTTAAGATGTTTGGCTACCTAGCATATTTTTAAAAAGTACTGTGTTTTTCGCATTATAAGACGCACCTGACCCTAAGACACACCTAGGTTTAGAGGAGGAAAACAAAAAAAAAATATTCTGAAACAAATATTGTAGTAATATATTTAATAAAATATAGCAGACTAATATTTTCAACCATGAAAAAGTCAACAGCGGTATTAGGAACTATCATTAACAAATGAGGAGAGACTTTAAGGTTCAAGTACTCTTCTAATTTTCTGGAAAGTCCAAGAACCCTTCATCGCTAGTGTCAGAATTTGGGAAGCTCAGTTGCTCACAATCACCGATATCATTTTCTTCTCTGTCTTCGTATATGATACTACCTTCAGTTCCATCTAAGGCATTGCTAATGCCACATTTTTTGAATGACCATGCAACGATTTTGTCCTTCACTGAGTGCCATGATGTTTTAACTCATTCATAAACTTGAGTGATAGTGGGCCTCTTTATTCATCCAGTAGGTGTCGGATCATGATTACCAGCAGCCATCCATTTGTTCCATAAAGACTTTAAATGGTTTGTTGATGGAAACGTCAAGAGGTTGCAACTGGCTGGTAAGACCCCCAGGAATTACAGCTAGATGAGTCTTCACTTCTTTAAATCTCTTTTTTGTAGTTTTGCTAGCATGTGCTCTAAACTGGTCAAGCACTAATAAAGCAGTTCTTTTCAGAAGCTCTCCAAAATGTTTGGACCACACTTTTTCAACCCATACTCTCATTCCATTTTCTATCCATCTATCCATCCTTTCTCATGAACATGCACAAAACCTCCTTTTGGAATCACTTCTTTTGGAAGGATTTTCCTTTTGAAAATTAACATCGGTGGCAATTTGGTGCACAGCAGGACAACACAGCCGTGTAATGTGTTTTCTCATGTCCTGAGGTTTTCATGGTTATGGTTTTGGCACCTTTCAGATCAGCAGTCTCACTAGATGGCGCATCAAAGGCTAGCGGGACTTCATCCATATTCCCAATCTCGCCAATTTCAAAATCAATTTTCTTCCTAGCATTAATAATAAATGTATGAAAAGACAGAATCTTGGATTCATATTCTTTTGGTATTTTTGCACAATTCTAGTTTTGGTGCGCATAGCAAGGCATCACGTCATAAATCTGTAGCACCATGATGGTGATCCAATAAAATCCTGAATGTCTTTCTCTACAACAATGTGTTTGGCTTCATATATTACCATTTTTGTAGAAACTAAGAAGCCGTTATTCTGGTGACATGTGATCCATTCTTTCATGTCCACCTCTAACTGTGGCCACTTTGCAGCATGCCCACCAAAATTGTGCTTACTTTTATCTTTTACTTTTTGCAGCTGATCCACCTGTTTCCTCCACTCTCTTATCATTTTTTCAGTTGGAGGTGGCCCAAAATGTTTCTCCACTGCTCTGTTTCCATGTCCCTCAATATATTTTACTACTTCCAGTTTAAAAGAAATTTTATATGCTAGTCTTTTCTGCTTTGACATCCTTGTACATAGCGTGAGGAGGTACCGTAGTATTTTTCTGCAAGAAAATACAGTAGTGAAAGAACTGCTAGTAACATGTCCCTTATTGTTGTGAGAGCACTGTAGCTGAGAACATCAAGGAATGACACACTATTGTAGGGGATCTGCTGCAGACGTAGAGTTATGGGGCACATGTTTAAGGTTTTACCTTTATAGGGGATAGTTTTTATAAAGAGGACATTTCATTAGAGGACACTTTCTTAAGCACTATTCATAGACCAACTTTGTTTCCTCAGTGCCCCCTTATATCCCCATGTACTGGTATGTGTGTGTGAAAGTAAAAACAAAGGCTGATTGGAATGGTAGTCAGATTTCAACCGTGCCAGGTGAGCAGACGAGATCTTCCCTGATAGACACTTGCTGGATTCTTGCTTAAATGGATGCCTGCTCCGATGATCCAGGCAGCTGGGATTGCCTCTCTCCTCCCCCTAGTGTCTCTTCCTTCCATTCAGTGGTGTGATGCTGCCGATTTAACAACCAGTTTGATGATCTTGCGGTTTCTGCGCATGTGCCAATGTGCACTGTGCATGAGTGCACAGTTTTACAAATACTAACCTTCTGTGTTACCATTTGGGAGTAACACAGCTGAAGTGCGGCAATCCGCTCTACCACACCAATCAGTTAAGAAGATAAAGGTAAGCAAAGCTCAGGGGCAGGTGGGCAGGCCGACCTGATTGTCGGAGTGAACTGGTTCACTCTCAGCTGATCGTCAGAGCTATTGGTTCACTTGAACCAGTCCAAACCAGTAGAATCTCAACCCTGCTTCCATTGCTGCTGGAGGTACCGTGAAACCATCCAGCAAGGCTCCCTCAAGCCTCCCGTGAGCCAGGAAGCTGGGATTGCCAACTCGCCTCCCTGGCCCATGCGTTTTTGCACAAGGCTTCCCCACCATGCCCTGCTTCAGCTTCTTGCCCTTGGCTAAAGGATCCTGGGTGCTGCACTGCAATGGAGAGGCTGGCATGAAGGAAAGACGAGGAGCAGGGAAAGAGGAGAAAGCAGCCTCCTTCCTTCAAGCTGGCCGCTCCGTTGCCCATTTTTCCATTACAGCGCAGCTCTTCTGCCCACAAAAGCCTTGTCTTTTATGGCCAATGCCAAAAGGCAGAGAAAGAGCTGCTGGGAAGAAGCCAGTCAGCCTGGGAGTTGAGTACCCTTCCTCCCCCTTCCCAGCCCATCCCCTCCCACCTGCCACCCCACAAATTGCATCAATAAAGGAGGCGGTGTTGTGGCTCGCCAGCAGCCAGTGAAGCTGGCAGCAGAGTCAGACAGTAAGGAGGTTGGAGAGGAACATGGGCCAGTCTTGGGGCTGGGGAAAGCTCGAACGAGGGCTCTGCATTGGAGGCAGAGAGGAAGCTAGACTGCAGTGAGGCAGAGGAACAGTTGGAGCCTGTTACCAGTGTGTGCATGCACAGAGCTGCCAGAAGACAAGAACAACTCAGAAAGCAGAATGACTTGGGAGTAAAGTCAACCCTTTGAGTTGATTGGCCCCTCCCATAGGAAACAAAAGAGGTGCAAATGGGGAGGGGGCTTTTGCAGGAAACAATTTATTTGTTCAGTAGTTTCAAGAGTGGAAAGTTCTGTTCATGACTCTAAGAGACTCTGTGCCAAGTTCTGCCTTACACTGCATTTGGAAACAAGTTACGTGGCAGCTTGCCAAACAAGATAAGGTGTGTTGATAAATATTCCTTTGAAAAACTGTTTGGACAAGCCTTGCTGACTGTGAATGAAAGTAATTCACAGTTGTGTAAATAAAAGAGGTTTTGCCAGGACCAACACTCTGCTTCCTGCTTTTTAAGGGAGCCTAGGTCAGAACAGGTGGGTGGCTAAGTGAGGGACAGGAAGCCATGGCATGCCCAGTGATGCAGGGAAGAGGGATGGCAAGAGGAGCCCTGTCTCACTACATGCACCCCAATAAAAGGCGGCAGCAACCTGGACACTTCCCTTGCCTTCTCCGGCACTAGAAGCCAAGCGTTGTCATATTTCTCTGACTCTGTGTCTCTGGGCTCACCTGGTGTCACAGTCCACCATGCAGGCCGGGAAGGGCGCATTTGTGGCAGGGCGGCTGGTGGCACCAGGGCATCCTTGGTGAACTGCTCGATGAACTCGTGCAGGGCAAGCAGATGTAGAGTGCACCCAGGCAGCAGACGCAGGCCAGGAGAGTAGCCTCATTTGGGTGCAGGAATGGCAGCAGCTCTAAGGGGCCAGCCAGTGTTGGGATCAGCAAGTTCTCCGAACTGCACACAAAGTTAACAACCGGTTCAGCTGAACTGGCTGAATCCCACCTCTGTATTGCTGTCTCAGTAGGGGAATGCTGGAGCCTTTGCAGCCAAGCAGATGATTGGCGGTTGGATCGGCCTCCTGGAATACCACCAATCAGCTGCTTCAGGCAGCGGGGATCGCTGCTGCCTGTTGCTGCTGCCTGACACCAACTCCCTCCCCCCAGGTATGGCAAACCCCCAGCCCAGTCTGTGATGCAATATTCTCTCTATAAGACGCACAGACATTTCCACCCACTTTTTTTGGGAGGGGGGAGTACATCTTATAGTGCAAAAAATACAGTAACTTTGATTTTTTTTAAAGGAGGAGGGATGAACAGTTTTTCTTCCAACTAACTTTCATGTGGCAACTCAGGTTTTGTGGCAATCTTCCTTTACATTCTTAGGCAGGAGGCTGGAATTCATGCACGTTCAGTTTTATCACCTGAGACATTTCCAAAACTGAATCTAAACAATGGATAAGAAATGATTCATAGGCAAACAATGTCCCGTTGGTTTTGGAAAGTCTACATGCTCCCTCTCGGGAACTCAATTGTCATCTTTTGGCTGAGAAATGTGAATATGATTAATTCTTTACACAGTCTTTGTGGCACTTTTACTCTATGGCAATCAATGTGCTTTTTTATTCTCAAGCAAATAAATAATGAATAAAAGCAGGATGACCTTCTTGGAGCAATAATTCCAGGATTGTTTCTATTCTCTTAAGATGGGCATGAAAAGCTATGCGCATGAAAAATACATACAGAAAGTAAAGAACATGAGCATTCCCAAAAGATAGCAGTATTTGAAAGGCTTCTTGCTAAATATTTTGATTTTTAGTTTACAGTTGTTCATGGTTCTTGAGCAAATGAATTAAAAAGTAGATTATCTGTCTGTCCCAGGCCAAGCACAGAAAAGCACACAGAGAAATACTGCAAACTTTACTGATAGGTTTTGTAAAGTTTGTAAATAAACCAAGGAAATCAAGCAAACACATGTATAGTAGAGAAACAGATCCCCCAGAAGTTCAGTGAGCATGTCTTTAAAAGAGTTTTAATCCAAAACAGAAGGCACAAGAGTGATCAGACAAAGTCCAATGGTCCAGATGTTGTAAAAGGTTCACCAGCCTGTCCAGGCCCAGAATCAAAGCCACGGTGCTTTAAATCAGGAGTAAAGGTCAGTGGTGGTATTCAGCGGGTTCTATCTGATTTGGGTGAAAAGGTAGCGGCGGCTGCAAGAGGCTCCACCCACGTCATCACGTCCTGTTTTTGACGCTCTGCGCATGTGCGCTCACATTTGCGAACCGGTAGTGAAGGTAAGTGTATACCACCCCTGGTAAAGGTAGCTGGAGTCTGGATAAACAAATTGTTGTTGCCAACAGAGAGACTTGATTTTGCTGCTCTTCTTAAGTGTTGCTTATTTGGAAAGGCGAAGTTCCTTTTTTTGTAAAAAGCTTGCAGAATCCCTTTGGCCTGCTCTCATCAGCTGATCTGGTTGGTTACCAGATAGCATTTTAGACACATTGGAAGAATTAACAGGACTGCCTTCAGTGGAAAGAAGGGACAACTATTTTTATAATTACTTCTAGTACTAGATGTGTTCTGTTTTTTGTAATGAAAAAGGCACATACCTATGCTTCATACGTACTGGTTGAGAAACTTTAGGATTCTAGCTAAATCCCGTGATGGTAGACTTGGCAATATGCAACAAGGAAGCAAATATTCTGAAAAAATATCAGGTGTATGGCAGTCTATTATTTTAGTTTATCTTCACTAAGATAAAGAGGCTGCTGGGATAATCTTAACCCATGTTACCCCATGTGCTACTTCGTAGATGTTATTTAGGATTACCAGATTTGGGCTGCAAAAATAGAGATGGCCATTAGCTTGTGCTATGCTCTGTATCTGTGCTGTCACTGAGTGAGCAGCTCCAGTGGCCAAACCCTTGACGTGTTCTTTCTTCTAATCCAGGTGTGTTCAACCTTGGCAACTTTAAGACCTGTGGACTTCAACTCTCAGAACCCTCAGCCAGCCATGAGCCATGAATTCTACTTTTTCAGCAAAATCTTGCTAACTCCAGTAGAATTCAACCGAACTCATAGCTATGCAATCAGTTCTTAGCTTTACTTATAAGAGCACAAAACCATATTTAATTACTGAAATATTACACTCATAAGCCTGAGTGGCGTAGCAGGCTAATGCCTCCTATTAAGGCAGCATTTAACATCCAGCTGCCTGCAATTACTGTGAGTTCTAATCTCACCAGGCTCAAGATTGACTCAGCCTTCCATCCTTTCTAAGGTAGGTAAAATGAGGACCCGGTTTGTGGGGGCAATAAACTGACTTTGTATAAAAAAATATACAAAAGTATGAAGGCTATTGCTTAACGCATTGTAAGCCGCCCTGAGTCTCCGGAGAAGGATATATAAATAATAAATAAATAAATAAATAACAAACACATAACAAACAACTTGACGATGACAACAAAAGAAGAAAAACAAGAAGAAATAACAATAAGGAAATAATCAAATTTCATTATGATATCAAAACTAAGAGGAAAAGTAAGGGGAATTATTCCAACTACATTAAGCACAGACCAGTGGTGGATTGCTCCCAGTTCGGTCCGGTTCTTGCGAACTGGTAGTAACAATGGTGGGAGGCTCCGCCCACCCACCCGGATGTCATCATGAATGATCTGCACATGTGTAGAAGCGCGTGTGCGCTCCTGTTACAAACCAGTAGTGGAGGTTGGCACAGGCCCAGCTCTCCAGAGTGGATTCTAATGATGAGAAAGGTGGAAGGAAAGAGAAGAGAATGACCAGCAGCATGGTGGATGAATTCAGTTATAGTGGCAATGAGTGCACTGTTGGGAGACTTTAAAGAACAGGGCAGAGATAGATTGTCATGGAGAAAATCTATCTATGTAGTCGCTAGGAGTTGAAAATGGCTTACTGGCACATAATCAATCAATATTACTTAAGCACACATTTACATACACAACCTTATTAGATTCAAAAGGATGTTTGAAATGTCAACCCTTAAATATATGAGATGGTTATTTTATTTATTTATTTTGGCAGTATTTATATGCCGCCCTTCTCCCGAAGGACTCAGGGCGGCGAACACAGGTTAAAAACATGCAATGATAAAATAATAAAATCCCGTTAAAACCAAATTCAAATCAATAAATAATAAAACCCAAGAATCAGCATCAGCTGATGATTTCATAAGTGACTCATCCAAGCAGTACATTTCGCAATGGTCACGTGTGCAGGATTCATCCCAATAAAGAAATACAATCTGCATATGATAGGAGGTGCTAGTTCTTTAGGACAGACCAAACCATGAAACCAACACCATATAGGTCTAAAACTACAGTGCTCAAAAAAATAAAGGGAACACAAGCAGAAGACACCCAAGATCTGAAGGAATGAAATAGCCTTATTAAATACTTTGTTTGTTACATACAATAGTTTTGTGTTCCCTTTAGTTGTTTGAGCAGTGTATAAACTACTGTATGTAACGAACAAAGTATTTAATAAGGCTATTTCATTCATTCAGATCTCGGGTGTCTTCTGCTTGTGTTCCCTTTATTTTTTTTGAGCAGTATATTTTTATTGGAATGAAAATCTTGCAAGTCTGAATGTATTTCTGTCAGCCCTGCAAAGTAAATCAGATCAGTAAAACCAATGTCATTAGTTCACCACTGTTTTACAATAGTATACTTACAGGAACAGAATCTCCCCCTCCCTTTAACTTTGTGTGAAGTAGGAAGTAGTTTGTCTGAGATGTTTACAGTACTCACTTTACATTCTTGCCCTGGATTCAGGCCTCTTTTATCTAAGAGTTGGCAGGGGCTCTTCTTCCTTTCCCTCAAGGCCATTCCCTCTAGTCCACGGGTCTGCAACCTTAAACATTCAAAGAGCCATTTGGACCTGTTTCCCACAGAAAAGAAAACACCGGGAGCCACAAAACCCTTCCTGTGCCTGACTATTTCTTGAGCAGCCACAAAACCCTTCCTGTGCCTGACTATTTCTTGAGCAGCCACAAAACTAGCATACGTAGTTGAATTAAATGTTCTGTTTTCTTCTGAAACTTTTCTTTTCTTGGATTTATCCATGGTTGGACAACCAGGGGTTGAAAAGCTCAATAAATCATGTGCTGGCAGGTGTCACACATTGGCGGTGATGACGCATATTTTGAGTGACAGGGAGCTGCAGCAGAGGGGTGAAAGAGCCACATGCGGCTCCAGAGCCACAGGTTGCTGATCCCTGCTCTAATCTGTACAGCTTCTCTCCTTGCTCACTTTATCTTCGTACGAATTAAAGAGGAGTCTCGCTAAGGCATTTTCTTAAATTTGTTTCTTGAAATGAACTTAAGGCACCCTTGTCTGATTCCTGCCTTGGTAAGGGATCTTCAAGACTATTCTTTATGTCTCTACTTAAAGGTGTGTGTGTGGGAGGAGACATTTGGAGTTTTGAGTGCATGTTGTGATTCTCAAAAATGTTTGGTGGGCCTCCTATGGTTGCATGATATGAGCATGGCTAAGAAAGAAGTTTTATTAAACTCTATGATTTTTTTTTGTCTGTGTAATATGCATAGATCAGGAGGAAGAGATATCATTTCCCAATACATGACACATCTTCGATCAGACAGATCAAGATTCTCAGGAGTACAGAGCTACTTCCCCAAAATTGCTTGTGCAGCATTTTTGTAAACAAAATTTCTACATCTTGAAAGGGTGGGAAAATCAGAAATTTCTGATGAGTGTGCATACGTATCCGCAGGAAGAGGGAGAAAAGAGGTCAAATGATGAAACGTTGTTACAATGTCATGACATCACAACACAAATTCCAACCATTATATGCCAGCATGTAATGTTGCAGGTACAATAGGATGGAGCCAGGGGTGGGCTGCTGCGGGTTTGCAAGAGTTTAGGAGAACCTCTAGCTAAAATTCTGCGCAGTTTGGAGAACCCCCAAATCCCATTTCTGGCTGGCCCCACCCGCCCCTCCCCTCCCAGGAGTCCCTACGAGGCCCGTTTTGTTTTGTTTTTTTAAAAAAAACTCTTTATTTACATTTTCCATTTTAAAAAACGAGAAAACAACACACCATATAAATAACATACAAAACAATACAACAAATAACATACATATCTACAAATTGTACCTTAATAGCCTAGTATTCGGTACAGTATATCTATATTATATTCCGGGGGCGACAGAACAACTTATATCCCTTTATAAGTCAATTAGGTCTATCCGACCTCACTTTACTTGTATAGTATAGATTCCTGAATAACTACAATTCCTCATCTATTTTGGGTTATGATTTCCTCTTCGTTAGCCAAGTATAAAATTTTTCCCAGGATAAACATGTTTGTGTTTGGTCTCTATCTTTTAGTTTTTTCGTCAATTTATCTGCTTCTGCACATTCTAAAATCTTCTTTATAATTGCTTCCTCTGATGGGGTATTTTTATTTTTCCACAGTTGAGTGTATGTCAATCTCGCCTCTGTGATGATGTGTACAGCAAGGTACCAAGAGTCTTTTTTAATATTTTCTGGTTTGGAGCCGAGCAAGCATGTCTGTGGTGGCCATTCGAACTTTTGATTTAAAATCTCATTAAGCCATTTTTTAATTTTTCCCCAAAACTTTACTGCTTCTGGGCATGTCCACCATTGGTGGTAGTAGGTGCCACGCTCCAGCCCACACTTCCAGCATTCAGCATACATGGCCCGTTTTGGATGCAGGTAAGTGCAGGGTGTGTGCAGAGGCTCAGGGAGAGTGAAAAACAGGCCAAGTTCAGGAAGGTCAGAAACAGGCCCATTTCTGGTCTCCACAGGGTCTCTGGAGCTTGGGGAGGCTGTTTTCACCCTCCCAGAGGCTCGAGGAAAGCTTCCGGAGCCCAGGGACAGCAAAAACACCCCCTGTCATGGTGCAGGAGGCAGACTAGGTCACACCCACCATGGCCATGCCCACCCAGCAACCGGGCAGAGAACCCCTTGCTAAAATTTTTGAAGCCTACCTACCCCTGGATGGAGCTTGTGACATCACAAAACCCATTTTATTATTTTGGTGTCATCAGAATTAGAAGTGTGTGTATTAAATATATAACTATTGTGTGGATTGCTCAAAAATTAATCTGAAGTTGACTTCCGGTTTGGCGTCATGGTGAGACAGTTGGGGAAATAACAGGCTCTAATGAGCCCTGCAAAAACCCCGGCTGCCGAACCACCACCAATGGGTCTTGTACCGAACCCATCTTGCAGGGACGGGGGAAGAAGAGGGGCGCCTCGGACGACCGACAGGAACAGGCAAGTTCCTCGGAGGTTGGAGGGAACCCTCTGTGAGTCGGCGGCGACGGGCGGCAGCCATGGTGGCTGCCACGAAGCTGTGACAACCGGGCAAGAAAAGTGCTGGAGAAAAACAGAGCTTTTTGAAGCCAGATGAGTGACAACAGCCCAGGCTTGTAACAACATTTGGAATATCACTAATAATTAGAAGACCCCTAGCCTGACAAGGAAGACTCACAATATTTTAAGGTATGGGATAGCTGGTATGAGTAGATAAACCAAAGGAAAAGAAGGTAAAGCTAAAACTTAGTAAGAAATTAAAAGCAATAATCATACACCATCGTTAAGTTAAAAGAGGAAGTAAGTCACTGTGTATATTTGTACTTATATATATTATATATATTTAGTTTGTTGTTGTGATTAGTATTGTAATTTTAAGGTTGTGAATGTTTTGTATAATTTTATATTTTTTAAATTTAATAAAGTTTGTTTTTTTTTTAAAAAAAGAAGAAGACCCCTAGCCTAAAACAGTGGCCATGCAACAATAGGGGCTTTGGAAAAACTTCTTAAAACTACAATTTTAAAGAGACAAAAACCCGAGAAACAACTAATTTTGGAACAGAACTAAGAGAATTAATATGGAGATATGGTTAAAAGACTAAACACTTTAAAATTTGAACTGGATTTTAAAAAGAAGATTTTAATTCTTTTTTAATTAAAAGAAGAAGAAATAAATTGGATGGTTATATAATAATAAATAAAATGGAGTCTTGCATGACTAATGGAAATGTGGATTATAGAGAAACACCATCTGGCATAAAGAGGAACTTTGTAACTTTCCTTTGTTATGGGAGTTTTATAGATAAAAATTACCGAATTCTGTGGAGGAGGATTTTTCTTTCCTGTATGCAGGCAGTTGATTATGGTGAAAAGAAAAGAAATTTACAATGGAACTCCTACAGTTGAAATAATAACAATTTAAATGTTGGCGCAGGAATAGAAGAAGGATTAAGTGCCTCAAAAAAAAAAGATTTGATACATCATATCCGGAATAAAAATAAGAAAAGAGATTTAATGTGATTTATGGAGTAAAAATTAAAAATTTGGAAAATAGAAGGAAATATACATTTGCATGCGAGGAAATGAAGATAATGTGATTAAAAATAAAATAAAGTAAAGATGGATTGTAACAATAAAAGGGAGGTTTTTATAGAAATTAAGAATGTTAAAAGAAATTAATTAATACATGTAAAGATATGTTTGATACAAGAACTATGTTTTAATGTCAAAATGTAAAGGAAAAGAACAAGGATAAATATGATTAATTGAAAATGTTAAAAGGAATTTATAAATACAGTTAAAGATATGTATTAAGCAAGAACCATGTCTCAATGTTAAAATGTCATGAATGTCATGAAAAAGGATACAGAAAAATAAGATTATGTGAAAAAGCATGCATAGATGGATAGAAACAACAAAGAAAGGTTTAAGTAGAGATTGATAGTTAAACCAACTATGAATATGCTGTGTTCAACAGCCAAAAAGTTATAATATGCTGTGTTGAACAACTAAACAAAGGGCATGCTGTGTAACAGCCAAAAAATAAAAAACGATATGCTGTGTTCAACAGCCAAAATAAATGGTTATGCTGTGTTTAACAGCCAAGAAATAAAAATGATTGGTTTAACAACAAAGATAAAGACAATAATGTTGGTTTTTTGGGTTTTTTTAGGAAAATATAAAATGAGGTGGGATAATTAAAGTGAGGGGAGGTATGTTGAGAGTGATAGTTAAGATAAAATGAATAATGATAGGTTTAATAATAGAAATAAAGAATATAAATTTTGAATTTAATAGAAAAAAATGGATATGTTGAAATTAATTTTTTTTGAATGTTTAAAACAATTGTATGATTTATAGTGTTAAAATATATCCATCTAAGCAAATGAAAGAGAAAATGGATTGATAATTGGTTAGGATTTAAGATTTAAGTAACAGGTTTTTGGGGATAATGGCATAGTTATATAGATAGATTTGAGGGAAATACTTGTTTTAAAATATTTAGTTGTGTTAATTGAAAAATAAGATTTGTTAATGATTTGCTTTAATATGTGACCGGAACAAAAGCTTCATTTTGAAAAGATGTGTTTTATGTTTTTGTTTTAACAATAAAAAAAATTTATATAAAAAAATTAATCTGAAGTTCAGTTATTTCAGCTTTAAATCTAATGTGTGTGATTTACAAACATCTTTCTACTGTAATTTAGGCATACAGTACCCATTAAAAAAAAAACCCTGACATTGTTCATTTGAATGCATTTCTTGCAAAATATTTGTTTCTAATTCAAGGAACATAGTTACTTTCAAGGCATTTAAACCCTTGTGAAAAATATGATTTCTGGAAGAAGCTGATTATTTGGGTTTTGTAATCTTCTCCTTGATGTTTTCTCCTAGATCAGAGGAATTGGTTTCCTGCCTTTTTTTAACAAGCACTTGTTTTGCAACACATATTGGAAAATGTTGTATTATTTGATCCACAGCCCCTTTATGTAAGGTGCATTCATAGAGGTTATCTGTAAATCATATTCTTCATTGCCCTTTGGTTAGCAATTTAGAACTAAGAAAGGCTGTATTTAACCTAGAGGAATTGTGCCAGTAACACCACTGCTATTTCAGATAATACTTGATTTAGCCATTTTTCAAAGCTTCCCTCCACTATAAGATGCTTCGGCTTTTGCCTTATTCTCAGAATTCTTGTTGCTTTTGCATTTACTTTCTTATTACAAACTAGCGGAAGATCCTCATGTGTTTTGGTAAGTATTTTCTCTAATATAAATGTGTGTGTGTGTGTCCATGTTTTAAGTTATAGACTTTCATTAAATTCTGAAAACTGCGGATTTCAGTAGGCACTTGTGTCTTAAATTCTCCTACTAATTATCAAGAAATAATGTAAACATTTTGATGGTATATACTTTTTAACAGGGGTGAAATGTTCCCGGTTCGGACAGGATCGCCCGATTTGGTAGCGATGGAGGCGGGTGGTTCGGAAAACCGGTAGCAAAAATCCTTGCCTCCTACCCCCACATTGCCCAGCTGAGCCGCACAATCATCAGAGGCTTTTTTTAATTTTTAAAAGAATAGAGCAGAGCTTTGAGATTTTCATGAAATAATCATGTGATTTTGGAATTAATTCTGGGTATAATCTACAATTCTTTCTTTTGGCCAGAACTTGCAAAAAGATCTTTACTGTTGTTGTGGTCCATTATTTTATATGTGAACATCTCCCTTTCAACTTTTGTGGCATATGCTATGTGACTCTATTGAGACCACATATTACCTATATAAACAGGAAGGTAGCCAACTCTGAAACGTCCAATTCATTACACAATAAAAGGATAAATTTGGTAAGCAGAGCTGAAATGATAGGGACAATTATCCCTCCACTGGGAGCAAACATCTAACAGTAGCTAATGAAATTACAACTGCCCTCACACAATTAAGTATCAAAGTCCTGGCCATACAAGCAATGGTCTTACAGAATTGATGGCCTTGGGCATGATATTAGCAGAGGGAGGAGGGATTTGTGCCCTTAAATGCTGTATACGTACAACTCATAACTGATGTACCTTATGCTTTTCTATCTTTGAGGCTACTGATCAAATTCAGCAGGAAGTGGTAGCACTTCATACTGTAGAGTTTAAGCCAGGACTAATACCTTTTGGCATATGCTTGTCTTTATTATCTGATTACTCTTGGTTAAAAACATTATTAGCATTTTTGGCATCATCATTATAATTAGTGGATTGGCTTACTTTCAATATTGTTGTTTGTTTTATCTTTGCCTGTTGGAGAGGAAGATTCCTAGAAGTATAAAAATTAGATAAAGGAGACTGAGGGAGTTTGAAATCTAAAAAGGTAAACTAAATGATTATAGCATGTGTTTAGCTCATAGAAGCTGTCTTCATAGTGTAACTGATGTATAACAATGAATATTGTTGAATAATAATTTGAATAATAACGAGGATTCTGAAGTTAAAAAAATAAAAAAAGAGCCTGTGCTAACACATTTTCTGCTTTCCTTCCTGCAAAGCTTTGCATAGTGAGGCCACTTCTTATGTGAGAATGCTGCTAAATGAAAATTACCTTTATTTTCTATATCTGCTTAATCAGTGTATGCAACTAGGGACGAACCTATGCAAGTGGAAATTTCCTGAACAGAAGGCGGGGAATGCTGCTTCTGGTGTGGCTTAATGTGATGACCCTTTCCAATGTTTCAAAGTCTTCTTGTTTGTCTATATTTCCCAATTTGAATCTTTCTGGTTGCCCATAGCTTCTAAACTGATATAGCTAATGATGAGACAACTTCCCTCCAGAGGTATCTATAAGGAGGTTAAAAAAAATATCAGAAAAGCAGTACAATCATGTGATCGAGTTCCTGCTTCTTTTAAATGACTGTTGCATGTTGGAGGAACATGGAAAGAAGCAGGCTCCATTTATGTGGTTGTAGCATCACCTCTTTATTTTCATAAGAGCAGAATAACAGAATCTTAAAAATATGTCTAAATTATTATTGCCTCCTTTTAAAAACAACAAATCAAGGTCAGGTTTCTTTCTCACACTTTCTATGTTCCCAGGGCTAAACAACCATTTTTCCCTTCCCTCCTCCTCCTCAAGGCTAGAGCTAAATTTCTCTACATAAAGTCACGCAAAATGGGAAAAAAAATGAGTACATACAGATATGGTTTTTGAACTGTTATCTCCCAAGACATTTCTAAATTCATATGTATCTTTAAATATACTTTGTATATTTTAGGAGCTGGGAACCGTTACACAACATTTGAAGTGCAGAATCAGACTATTCTGTTCCAATTAGCCCAGTTGTCCAAAATAAGTAAGTCAAGCTCATCTTCTCAAAGATCAAGTTCTTCTTCAAATACACTTTCGAAAGCTAACAACTGTCTCTTCTTCAGAGTGGAAAAGAAATCTGATTAGCCAATAACATCTTACCTAGATGCAAGAAGGTACAAACAAAGGAAATGAAAATCAGCTTGAATGACATATGGTAATCAAGCTGTCACAGGAGGGTGGAATAGGAATCACAGCTTGATATGACAGTATGAATTTCTTGTACGAATCTACAGCATTCTCCTCAGGTGCTAACAACATAACACTTGCTTAAGATGAAAATGTAGTATCACTAATACCACTGATTTTTGTTCTGAGATCAGAGACTGGTTCTTGATATTTGTGAAATAAATAGGGCATTGGAACATCCACTCATTTCCCTCAAGAAATATTGTTAAACTCATTAAAACACATTTAGCTTTGCTCAGAATTCCCCTACTAATTAATCTAAATAGGCAACTGTAAATTTACATTCTTTTGTTGGAGATGATAGGCTAAAATGCCAAGAATACTAGTTATTACAAAGTTTTATATTGTATTGAATAAGACTTTGAAATAGGAGTTGTGATTTTAAAAATAATTAAGTACTAAAAAGAGTACTGGTTTATTAATTACACTTTCCATTCAAACAAAATATTTGCTGAAAATTCAAAGAAGAATTATGTACTAACCAATCATCTGTAATACCACACTGTACAATGTGAGGTATTTTAAATTATAATCCTGGTATCACAACGCTGACTTAGAAAAGTTGCTTTTAATAATAAGATCAAGTTATAAATTATATATATATAATATAACCCAAAGAGGTGACACCAAATGTATTTAATCACACTAACTGCTTCTGTCATAAACTGACTGTGAGTGGGGTCAGGGGAACCTGAGCAGGGGGAAATTCTCAGAAAAGGTTGTATTAGTAACATAGTTAAAACAACTGTACTTTCCACTATCTGGGAGAACTAAGGAAAGCAATCTTTATTCCCAGTTCTGCATCAGATCTTAGAACAATTTATGTAACAAAACTAACTTAAGAGACACTCCAAGAGCTCCTTCGAGCAAAATTAACATGTTGCTGCTGAGGCAGATCAGTTTATAGTTAATTCACATCAAAGGCTAGCCAAAGGGTTGACAACAGGGGTGAAATGTTCCCAGTTCGGACCAGATCACCTGATCCGGTAGCGATGGAGGCAGGTGGTTCGGAGAACTGGTAGCAAAAATCCCTGCCCCACCCCCACCCCCACTGCCCAGCTGAGCCGCACGATCATCAGAGGCTTTTTTTTTTTTACTTTTAAAAGCATTTTTTCTACAACCTCTTTGGCTGCTTTTAAGAGTAAAAACAAAGCCTCTGATGATTGTGTGGCTCAGCTGGGATCATCAGAGGCTTTTAAAAGCATTTTTTCTACAACCTCTTCGGCCAAAGAGGTTATAGAAAAAAATGTTTTTAAAAGGAAAAAAAGCCTCTGCCGATCAGGCAAGTCAGCTGGGATTGTCAGAGACCTTAGAACCATTTTTTTTACAACCTCTTCAGCAGAAAAAAAAAAAGTTGGCCACACCCACTCAGTCATATTACCCCACCAAGCCACACCCACAGAACCGGTAGTAGCAAATTTTACATTTCACCACTGGTTGACAACCTCATCCTTTTAGCTCAGCCTACTGTCTCACTGAACAGTCATAAAGACCTAGAATGAACTGATCTATTGGGAGTAGCACACCAGCTGATATTAAACAAATAACTAAATCCAAGGTATGACTCAATTGCTTAAAATAATACACACACACCATAGCACACAAAGGGAGCTCCAACATACAGTATGTCTTCCCTGGCACCGGAGAGAAGCTTCTCTGAGCCCTGTAGGTTTGAGTCTAGTTTGAGTCAGAGAAAAGGAGAGTACATGTAAAAATTATAGGACCAATCCAACATGATGTCATGTAGGTTTCATTTTTCAAACTGACCATCTCAACTCTTTGAGACCTCATCCTTGCGCAGAGTCATGCTGGTTCTCATAAAGAACCAAAACCTGAAACTAATAAAAAACAATGTGTAGTTCAAATTCAAAATTATAGAATATGGTCTCCCATTGATTCCTATCGATGACTCACAAGCCGTATCTTCAGATGCCAGCAAAGAATATATTGTTGCTTATTCCAGAATTGTATCCATAGGGACTAAAATGTGTCTATTTATGAACAGCATTTGTTAGTTTCCTATTTGCCAAAGGTCCCTGCCACTGAATTTCTGAAGCAGTCCTCATTGCTGAAGAAACCTCATTCTGAAGCTACACCATCTTGCTTTCCTTTGGTTATCAAGACAGTAAGAGTTTAAGTTCATCTTTAAGGATTCTGCAAAACACCATCTATATTGAAATCTTCCTGAATCTGTGTCTGATTTCAGGGAGAGACAGGTTTTCCAATAATTATCTAGGCAAATGATGCTGAAATTCTATGACAGACACCAACTGGCCTCGGGAGAGCCATGTGATCTGTTGTTTAGCTTTGCACTGATAATCATTTTGATTGTAGTGTTTGCCCAAGGCCCTAAGATTAAAATTGGAACATCATCAAGAAAGTTTAATAGGGTAAATATCTGAGGGTATTATTCCCTGCCTCAGATAAAAACAGGATCAAAATTGAATTTGTAGCATAGACAGTACAGATAAATGCTGCAGAGATCTTAATGTGCTTCTGTGAGAAAAGAAATGAGTTTTGTGCCATCGGATTACAGATTTACCTAATTACCGTATATGTTGCTCAAAGCTGGTTTGATTGGATGGTTTATAAACCCTGTAAACAAATTATTTCAGGTGAAGTTACTGAACCATCTGATACATGGTCCAGTATCTAATATAATATCTATTCAGAATCTAGATAGGTCTCCGCTTCAATTACTGCCGCCTGGACTGGTCCAATCCAAATTCCTCATGATAGAATCAGATGTGACCCAAAATGTCATCTATTTATTCAAGCCTGGATTATGTTCTTTAGTCTCTCATACAATGGGCTTGTCTAATAATCTCTGCTAAACTGCAGTCAATATAGATGTTGATCTTGTTTGGTAAATGATGGATGGTTAATCTCTAGAGTTTTAGCTGTCTATTAGTTACAGTTAAATTTGGGTGATCCTCAGTTAACAAGTTCTAGGGACAGCATACTATATCCATATGAGCTGAATCTAGTTTCTAACAATGCTAGGCCATGGAAATGGACTTTGAATCAGAGTCTGCAGTAAGGCAAATATATTGGAACTGACTAACCATCTAAGAGCCTTCTCTCATACCATTCCATCAGTTCTGCTGTAAGGCAAATTTAACAGGATCTCTTATGAGAATCATACTTGCCCTTGTTGCAAACAATAGCCAAACTATTGCATATGTCCTAAAATTTTATAGGGATCAACACATTGTATCCTGTTTGTCTTCACCAAACAGAAGGGTAAGGACCAGTGGTGAAATCCATTTTTTTTACTACCGGTTCTGTGGGTGTGGCTTCGTGGGCCTGGCAGGGGAAGGATACTGCAAAATTTCCATTCCCACCCCACTCCAGATACTTGCTAAATCTCCATTCCCTCCCTACTCCTGGGGGAAGGATATTGCAAAATCTCCATTCCCAACCCACTCTGGAGCCAGCCAGATGTGGTATTTGCTGGTTCTCCAAACTACTCAAAATTTCTGCTACCGAGCTGTCAGAACTTGCTGGATTTCACCCCTAGTAAGGACAGAATTGATTGCTTATTGACTGGATGAATATAACTGCTTTATTCTACTATCAATGCCAAATTTACTGGCAGCTTGCCTTGATTACTCTATTAGAGTACAATGAAATAACCATAGGACTTCCAATTTGGATTGTAAAATTCCAACTGACCACTAGATGACAGAAATGGGCTGACAGGAATGGGGATTTCCCCCCACCTCCCATTCCCCACTAATGATTCAGTCTTCTGGAGACATCCAAACCCTGTTGTGTCAGAATAAAAATGCAGGTTTCATATTATTTCAGAGACGGTTAGTTGGTGCTATGTAGATACTGGTACTTTTAAGATACTAGTGGAGAAATGACAAATGTGCTACTAGATTACAATCCCCATGGCACAAACTGGTGCCAAAAAGATATGTTTAAAATAATATTTCCTTTATTAGAAAATTCACAAAAGCAAAAAACAAAACAAAACATGGATGGATAATGGATTTAGACAAAAGTCATCAGATTCCTCCAAACTGTAGATTCAAGGAAAAATAATTATGAATCAACTGCTCAAGGTTTTGAGTTCTCTGTCAATAAATTTTGCTTTCTTACTGCTCCTAGAAATTCTATGTATGATTCCCCTCCCCCCGAATCATAAATAATTTTTACTCTTCGATTTGAATTGTGCTCTGTCTTCCTTCTATCAGCCATTCTTGTTCCCAAGACAAAATGCTTCCAGAAAGATCTTTCTTGATTAGTTAACTTCAGGGTGGTGAGGAAAGTTCTGCTTGCATAGGATTTTTATTAAATGTCTCTCCAGGGTTTTTCTATTAAAGGTATTCGGCATTAAAGATGTGAGGTTATAGTCATCTCAGTGTGGTTCTGATAGTTTACAGCAGGGCATCTGTTCGTGAGTAAAGGAGTGCATAAGAATTTAGCTTGGTAGTCTGTAAATTTTACTAACAGTAGGGGAGCTCTTGAGATTTATCTGATTAGAGCAGAGTTCTCTAAGTGGTCAGTATCATCCCCCAAGAATTGATGGGACTATCCAAGGGGTTGTTGCTGTTATTGTCATTATTACTTTGGTTCGTTGAACAATCAGCCTAATGTTCAGACTGCATTTGGCATTTTTATCCATCTATCAAGACCTTTCCAAGTCCTTCCCACTATATTTGATGGTGTTAAACATACTGTCATAGGATGTAAGCTATTCTGAGTAAAGTTGCTTTTGCAACTGGCTGGTGATGATTTTGTCAATGCCAATGGTGTTCAATTGGTGCTTCAGTTGTTTTGGGATTACTATTACTATTCCTAGTTTTATTAGTTTAAATAGTATTTATTAAATTATTTTCATATAATATATGAGGGTAGATGAACAATCTGAAACTTCATGAAGGGGTTGATGAACTGAAGAGTTTGGAAATCTCTGGGAACCATTATAATTTATGAGGTAAACCCAACATAAGAAGGCAGGACTGAGGAAGCAAGAATCAGATAGATTTCAGTAAGAAGCTAGAAATTAAATGTCATATAATTATTTGTCCCTTTTACCTTACTTCTAACTTCTTTAGTTTTGCTGCAGGTCAGATGCTCCTAAACATGGATTGTAAACCAATAAACAAAGTAGACAGTTTTACAAAAGATAATTTATAGGTTCAGATATATAAATTAATGTTATAACTTTTATGGTTACTATGTTTACAATTTATTTATTCTCTTACCTATAATCTTACAGTTTCAAATTCATTCTCTCTCTCTCTCTCTCTCTCTCTCTGTCTCTGTCTCTGTCTCTGTCTCTCTCTCATAATAAATATTTCTTTCACTCATTTCTAGAATTAGGGGTACAGTTCAGAATTTTGGAAACTGTAATAGATATCTCCAGCTATGTTTCATTACTAATATATGTAATAGTAGTATAGGTATAATATTCTCTGAAAGTTTAAATATTTTCTTCCAAGATTTTCTGTAGTCTGGACTAAGTTGCCATTTATTAGATAAGCTACTAAGTGTTCTACCGTCTGTTGATTATTTAAGTTCTCCTGTTTCTTTTTTCAGCTTCCTCACAATCTCTCACATCCTGTTAGTGAACTTCAGGCCACAAAGAAAAATTGTTGTACACTCCTTTCCTTTGAAATAGACAGCATGCTATAACCTATACTGAGACAAAATTTGCACACGGGCATATAGGATGCAACAACAGATAATGAGGAGACACCTACAAAAGTCAGAATCCAGCTCTTTTAACAGTTGTAGCAAATAATGTATGCTGTTTTAAAGTGATTTTTTTCTGTTTTATTATACATCATTTACTGTCTAGACCAAGACTGCCAAACTCCTGGCCCATGGGCTGGATGCGTCACGCGCTGGCCACGCCTAAGCACGGTTTAATGAAGGGGGGGGGGAAGTCCCTATACATCACATGACATTGCCATGACAATGTGAGTTTGACACCCCTGGTCTATGACTTAATACATGTAGACTATTTTACATTACTAATCTTTAAATATAATTAGTTCATTTATAGTTGCCTGGGAAGGATGAAAGATATCAGATCCAACTACAGTCAGATTCTAATAACATTTGAGAATTTCAGATAGAACTGACAGTTGCCAAAAAATTAAGATTCCTATATTAATTTTAGAAATGTATCTTGTTTAACCTAATTTTGGAAGAGTGGAACTGAATGAATGTAGAAAACAGGTTTTTTTTTAAAAAAAAATAAAATGAGAAAATCACCTATAAAATTAAAACCAATGGAGCAATTTTACTATTGTAAAAAAATGACTTGCATTGACATACCCAGTTAGCAAGTTTTCCAGGCTAACAACATGAAATCTTATGTACCCTTTTATTCATAGATAGGGAAAAAATAGTCACGATTAAAGACATTACCACCATTTTAGTGTGAATTAAGACTACAATAATCTATTAGGGAATAAAAAGGGGAAAATAAGATTCTGCTCCATGATTATGTTGTTATCCATATTTAAATTTAGTGGTAGAAGCCAGTCATATGCAATCTACAAATCTCCAAATATGTTGGGATTCTAATTGGTGCCTAGCAATTTTGGAAGTTGCAGTCCAGATAGACTGTAGACTTCCAAGACTTGGAAAACCTTAGATTGGAAAAGACTCAAGACAGGTACCACAATATTAATGTCATTGATTATTACTCTTATATTATCAGTTGACAGCTTTAATCTGAATCTTAATAAATACATGTTACAAACAAAACAGGATGGGTGAGCAGCAGTTTTAAATGATACAAAAAGTCAAAGTGAGAATTGGATGCTTGTTGCAGACTATAATTATATAAAATGAAGTATCTCTACCCTTAGGAGTATGGTTGGACGTTGGGGGCAGGGGGATATAAACATGTATGTTCTTAACAAGCTACCATTTAGTAAATAATAGATAGTTTTGTAAGAAGTGACAATTCATTATTCATATACTATAGAAGGGTCAATGTCAGTATTAGGGGCATACTCTGCATTCAGTTAACCAATTATAAATTCAGCTCTGGGGCATAATTTTGCTAAAAAATTGAACAAGCTCCCTACTTGTTTTGAGTGGAAAAGATTGAATTCCAAGAAATAAATGTTTAATTTAAATCAACTTACCAACAGCTTTATCCATCTTTAACAGAATAGCCAGCAGGCAATTAATACAGGTTATCTACAGTCAGGTCATTTAGGCAGCAATTTTACTTGGTGTAAATGTCTGGATCAAAAATACCAGAGAGAGCACTTTTCACAATGACTTGTCTCATTGCAGTACTTGCTCAGAAGATAAATATTGTGCTCAATTCATTATTTTAATATTCTCCTGGTGTGAAATGGGCAATCCAAGTGTTCAGAGCTACTCAGCCATGGCGTTTTACACAGACCTGCATTACTTGAGAAATCGCTCATAGCAAATTTGCCCTCTTTGTGCACAGGGAATTTTTGGCTAGATTTGGGAATCTTTTTTGCAGCAATAGGTTTACACTAGTATTTACAGCTGAATGATGCTCCCATTTCCCTTCTGCTATAGGAGAGTCCTGAGCTACACTAAATATCCTTCAAACTTGATTTTCAGTTAAAAAGGATATATAATTCATTTTCTGAAAATGTATAAATAGCTGTCTTCAGTTCCATTCTGTTTATGGTATCATGACTTCAGCATCAGTGCCCTCACTCAAGCTGTTATCTTTTTCTCTTTCATACAAAAGTAATTAATTTCTTAGTAAGTTCACATATGGAAAGAGGGACATGAGTTAATCTATTTATTTCTTTATCAGGTACCATATTTTAGTTATTTGTTAGATTTAGACCTGTCTTTTACCCAGGAACTCACAGTGATGTACATAGCTTTTCTTCCACTGGTTTTCCACACAATAATTCTGTGAAATGGGTAAAGGTGAAAAAGTAATGGGGCCAAAAGGAACTCAGTGAGTTTTTATGGATGAAAGTGATCTGGAATATGGGTTTCTCTGCTTACCTTAACCACTGCACCACACTAGGTCTCTTGATAAGATAAAATGGTTTAGTCTCCAGCAGACAAAGGACTTGAAAGTACATTTGTCAGCCTTTCAAGATGGGCCAGATTGAGAAATAGGCTCCACGGATTTGACTGGAATTCAACTTCACTGAGATATACTAGAGCAGTGATGGCAAACCTTTTTGGTACCGAGTGCCGAAAAGAGAGCGTGTTTGTGTGCATCTGTGCTGAAATCTGGAAGAGGAGCAGCCCAGGGTGCATGCGCATGCCCAAAAATGAACTTCTGGTTTCAACTACTGAAGTTCCGGTTTCAACCAGCTACTCTTTCAGGTTTCTGGCGTGCATGCGCATGCGACAATCAGCTGGCCGGTATGCATGCTCATGAAGGAAAATGGAAGACCAGGTTTCCAGCACTGCCGCATGCAAAAAGGCCAGCTGATTGTTGTGCCCGGAAGAGGAACGGGCGACACTGTGCATGCCAGGTGACATGGCTCCACGTGCCACTTTGGGCACGCATGCTATAGTTTCGCTATCACGGCCCTAGAGACTGGTGTAACAGAAATGTTACAACAACATATAGAATTAAAACCTGAGCTGTTCCTATTGGGTATTCTACCAGAGAAAATCAGTAAAAATATATATATATACTTGATTATACATGTAATAACTGCAGCTAGGATAGTATTGTACCTTTTACAGGGAGGATACTTGAAATAGGGTGTGGCTCACTGACGAAGTCTAATAAGACAGAAATGGATCTATCTGAGTCTCCCACAGGCCAACACAGAGTTGCAGTCTGCTAGAAAGTAAAAAGCCCAGAAGTTGTGAATGAAATTTCACAGAACCAGGGCTGAGGAACATCTTAGCTTATGTAGGTAGAACCTGGCTAGAACCTGGCTAGAAAGAAATTGCACATAAAACCTATGAAAAAGGAAAAACACACACACACACACACACACACACACACACACACACACACAAAATATATATATATATTTGGAGGCTTCTTTTGGAAACAGTTAAGTAATTTGTCAAGTGGTATAAGCCAAACCTCTGATAAAGCAATGTTGTCTAGTTTAAAAGTACTTATATTTATTGCTTATGACATTCAGGGAAAGTGAAGACCCTTATTTTTAAGAGAATGGATTTTAGATTACTATCTATAATGTTCCCAAGCTTGAGTATATCAGAAAAGTTGACAAGGAAGCAAATTCTGATTTGACATATTGGAGCCTTGGTGGAGATTACTTCCTCATTTTTAAGGATGTGTGACAATATGGTATATAATAGAGATGATCTCAAAGATTGTACCACCCACCTATCACATAATCTATTATTAAAGATAATACATGTCCAAGTGTTTGCACCAAGTATTTGGATGATTTAAGGGTACTTGTGTACCCTTCAGGGCTACAGAACTGGCCTTCTTAGAAATCTTTATCAAATCCAGATTTCTGGATGGTGGTCATACCTACAAATAAGATCAAATATATGGAAGAAAAGAAAATGGACCAATTCAGAGTAGAATACACTGATCTTTATAAAATCTTGTTAAAGAATGAACAAAAACTAATTAGTAAAATATACAAATTTATATTACGGTATAAAATGGAAGAGGAAACGGTGAAAGAAACAATGATCAAATGGGCCCAAAATTTTAACTACCCGATAGAGTTGGAGAAGTGAGAGAAGATGTGGAAAACCAACATGAAATTAACAATCTCAACCGCATACAAGGAAAACCAGATGAAAATGTTTCACAGGTGGCATCTCCCACCAGCGAGAATAGCAAAAATGTTCCCCAGCAATTCTACAAAATGCTGGAAGTGTAAGATCAGTTATGGAACATTCTATCATCAATGGTGGACATATCCGGTGGCAAAAAAATTCTGGAAGAAAATTAAAAATTGGATTGAAGAAATAATCCAGAATTCAATAGAGGGAAAACCTGAACAGTTTCTATTAGGGATGTCAACAGAAAACTATACTAAGGAAACACAGTATCTTGTACTACATATATTGACAGCAGCGCATATTATATATGCGCAATACTGGAAGGAAGAAGAATTACCACCAGATAAGGATATAATTAAAAAGATTTTGGAATATGCAGAACTGGATAAACTAGCTAAAGAAATACAGGGGAAAGAGGAAACCAAATAGTATATAGTGTGGAATAATTGGTATGAATGGTTGAAAAATAAGGAAACAAATTAAAGGAATGAAGAAGGGAAAGAGAAAAATGTGATAGATCAATTAACATATTAGTAGAAATGAAATATAATAGGAAAAAAGGTTGAAATAGTTATTATTATAATATCTGTAAATATTAATATAGAGTAAGAAATGGATCACTGTTAAGTAGCTGAAAAAGAAACTAAGATTCTTGTATTTGTTGTATGTCTACAGGTATGTATGTCTTTTTAACTATGTTTACAATAAAAAACTTTAAAAAAAACAAATCCAGATTTCTAATTTACTGCTGTCTTAAATAGTTTGTTTATCACGTTCACAGACTCTATATTTCTATATTCTTATGAACTATATTCTTGTGCATCCCGGGTGGAAAGTTGTTAGTTTATACTTGATTTTCCTGGAGCAAACATTTCAGTTCTGCTTTAAGCAGCAACTTATCTTGAAAATTTTGCATTGAATGTCATATGGAATGTTGTCTCTCACTTAGTCACACCTGAATTTATTTCATCTTCCTGTCTGGATTATTGCAATGCACACTATGCATGGCTGCCCTTGAAAGCATCCAGAAACCATCACAGATTCAAAATTGTGCAGCGCATAAATGATGGGTGCCCTAGGTTTACTCGTGTAACATCTCTGTTGTGCGAACTACACTGGCTCCCAGTTTCCTTCTGGATGCAGTTCAAGGTCCTGGTTGTAGTTCAAGGTGCTGGTTGTCATTTTGAAAGTCCTATGTGGCCCAGGACCAAGTTATCTGTGGGAGGACTGCTACCTGTCCTACCAAATCAGATAGGGCGGGCACACCCTTAGTCCCTTTCCTTCCCTCAAACTTTGCCATCTAATGGGAACTAGGAAGGTGGCTTATCCAGTGGTGGGATCCTGCTGGTTTGGTGCGAACAACTGATGCGCTCTGCGCATGTGTGCACAGTTTAAGTAAAACTTATTTTACACATTGCTGCTGGGAAATAACACAGCTGAGGCGTGGCAATCCACTGTGCCACGTGAATCAGCTGACAAGATATAGGTGAGTAAACCACAGGGGTGGTTGGGCAGGCCCAGCTGATAGTTGGAGAGAACCGGTTCACAGCTGATCCCAGCTGATCATCGGAGCTACCAGTTTACCCAAACCGGTTTAAACCGGTAGAATCTAACCCTGGGCTTATCCATCGTAGCCCCTCTCCTATAGATCGTCTTCCTGAAGTTCAGCAGGCCTCTATCCTCCAAGCCTTCTCAAAAGCACTAACAATCTGGCATTCCTCCCTCCCCACGTCTCTCTCCCTCTCCCTCCCTCTCTCTCTCTCTCTCCCCCTCCCTCCCTCCCTCTCTCTCTCTAACACACACACAGAGTTTTGGTGAGCATAAAGCACTGGGCTTTGACCACCTACTATTTCTCTTTTTAATATTGTCTTATTACCTATACAAGACACAAAAGCCTTCCTAAAAATGAAACTGATGTGGTTATTGCTTTATGTTGTACAATGCCAGGCAGCCATTTTTAAATATATTTTAGAAAGTTAGAAAACTCTAAAACCAAGTCTAAGAGAGAATCTGCTTGGTACCAACGAAGGCACCTATAGATACTGATAACTAATTTTGTAATCAACAAAACAAGCTAATATAGCAATAGCAATAGAATTTAGACTTATATACTGCCCCATAGTGCTTTACTGCATAGTGCCATTATTACATGTGCATTATTGCCTATTACAAAATATCCATGCTCCTAAAAGTGTGTATAACTCTAACAATTCACACACAATAGATACATTTGCTTTCAGGATTCTCCATGTAGGTCACTGTTGGAGATAAATAATATTGCCTTTGTGTTGGCAGAGGATATGATAGAAGGATTTCTTTTCTTTTTTTCAACAGTGTCTTTAATCTGTAAAGAAATATAGCTTTTGACCAAGAGGTTCCTTTTCTATGTAAAAGAACAAAGCAAAGTGCCTTGCTTTTATCAAGTGTTCATGAATAGACAGCTCAGTAAAATCAATTGAAAGGTGATGTTGACTTTTGGGTATTTTCGTGATCCCCAAAATAGTAGATAGGTTTGGAGGTGACATAAGAGTTGAGGCCAAGGTTAAAAGCAATCACCCAATAAGATACATAATAATGCAGTTTCTATATAATCTTAAATGCTATTGTGGCTATGAAAATTTAAAAAATAGTTTTGTTCAGGCTTGAACTATAGCTTGAAGAACTAGATTCTTATGCTCCCATTCCATTTTTCAAGCTCTTATATGCAACCAAGTTTTAACTGAATGGATATGTTCTGAAAGTTTTAAAATCTTTATTTGGTTAGATGATATTGATTGTGAAATAAGGAACTTAACATTGTGTGACTTTTAATACATAGCTTGCTATTTGGAAAAAAAAGGATAATTTCTAGGAATACAAAAGTTGTCTTCCTAATATTTAGACTGATGCCATCTCAATACTAATAACAAACAAATACTCTTTATTTGGGGAAGTGGTACAGCAATCTGAATAGCACCAGGTGGCTACACGTAGGCATTTTAAAAAAAATATTCTTACAATGCCCTTGATTCAGAATTATTTTGCACCAGTTTGGATAGCTATGTAGAAAACTACTTGAAGCATTGCAAGCACACAAGTAAAGGACCAAGTAAGTAATCCCCCAGAGCATATTTTGTTCAGGACTCCTCAATTTTAAAGCCATTCCTGCCTAATTTATATTGTAATTTTCATATTTGTGTTCTATTCCATTTTGAGATGATTCTACTTGGCGGTTTCAACATGAGAGTAGGATCCAATCACTCTGCCTGGGCTGGCATCATTGGAAAAAATGGAATCGGCAAATGTAACAGAAATGGCCTATTACTACTGAAGACATGCACAGCTCACAATCTGATCATCACCAACATCATCTTTCACCTACCTACTTGCAAAAAGACATCCTGGATGCACCCACGCTCCAAGCACTGGCATCTTATTGATTATGTCATTGTGTGGAGGAAAGGCAGACAGGATGTAAGGGTGACCAAGGCCATGCCAAGCACTGACTGTTGGATTAGCCATAGACTCATCATCTCCAAATTAAGCTTTCACATCAAGCCAAAGTGACATCTGCAGGGAAACAAATGTGAGGTGAAAAGGATCAACATCAGTAAACTGAGGAACCCAACACAGCAGAAGATCTTGACCACCAACTCTCAGAGCTTCAATTAGAGGGAAATGCTGAGAAGGACTGGGAATGCTTTCGGGTTATTGTGCACTCTGCTGCACTAAAGGTTCTTGACCCTCATACAGGAAACAGTAGGAATGGTTGGACGAAAATGTTGAAGAGGTCAAGGCCTTACTTGCTAAAAAGCACTGCCTTCTCTGTGCTTATCAGAATGACCCGTCATCAACAGCTAAGAAAAATGCCTTCAACAACACTTGCAGGACTGTACAGAGCAAGCTTCACAAGATCAGGACTCCTGGTTGAGTACTGAAGCAGATGAAATTCAGAGGTTTGCTGATAGAAATGATGCTAAACAGTTCTATGAAGCCCTCCGATCCTTGTACGGACCTCAGCCCTCAGGGAGCTCCCCCCTACTGGATTCAGATGGTACAACTCTCATCACTCAGAAGACTCTGATTCTACAGCGATGGGCTGAGCGCTTCCAATCTGTACTGAACTGCTCAACTTCCATCAACAACAAGGCAATTGACAGAATGCCCCCGGTAGATATCAACCACAGCCTGGATGCCCCACAGTCAAAGACTGAAACCCTACCGACCATCAGTCAGCTGTCCAGTGGCAAGGCCCCAGGATCTGACACGATCCCAACGGAGGTCTATAAGGATGGCGGTGCAGTGCTTTACAACAAACTCACTCACTAGCTGCTCCAGTCTTTCTGGAATCAAGGATTATTCCTCAGGAATTGAAAGATGTGTCCATTGTACACCTCTACGAGAGGAAAGGGAATCAACAAGTCTGTGATAATCATAGAGGAATATCACTGCTTTCCATCGCAGGCAAGATCCTTGCACGAGTGTTGCTGAACCACCTGACTGACCACCTGAAGCAGGGTTTATTACCCGAGACACAGTGCTGTTTCTGCAAAGAGTGTGGCACTGTGGAGATGATCTTCGCAGCCGGACAGCTCCAAGAGAAGTGTCAAGAGCAGAATCGTGAATTGTATACCACCTTCGTAGATCTCACTAAGGCTTTCGACACTGTCAGTTGTGAAGGTCTGTGGCACATCATGTCAAAGTTTGGGTGCCCTGATAGATTCATCCTGATGGTGCGTCAGTTCCATAATGGTATTGTTAGGAAATGGTTATTGCCTAATTGGCCAGGAAATATATAACCAAAATTATATGTTTGTATTATGTGAATGTATTATGTAGCTTTAAGAATTGTGCTGAGTCATTCTGCATCCTGATTGGCTGAGCTCTGTAGCCAATGTATTTAAGGAGAGCTAAATTATGGTTAGTGTGGACTAGTACACCATTTTACCTGCTGCTATGCTGTAACTCTTTTTGATCTCTCTATGGTCAACTGTTTGATCATGATTATTAATTTACTGCTTTCTGATATTTATTGAACTGTTTTTATATTGTTCCTGATTTTTCTACAAACTGGTAAGAAGATTTTATATCCCTGGATTGATTTTATATTGCACTTTATATGGCTAAGACTTAGATCGTTAAAGGACTATGAATTTGCTTTTCCCTAAAAGAAAAATAAAATAAAACCCAGTTTGTCTGTATGTTATTCACAATTTCTCTCAAAACCGTTTCCGTGTGTAAAATTCTAACGGTACTCTGCTTTATAAGCCACAACTTTGGGCGTAACTCAACAATATCCTTAACAGGTATGATGGCTCATGTTCTGGATAACAGAGAAGCTTTGGAGGCCTTTCCTGGTACAAACGGTGTCAAGCAAGAGTGCATGTTGGCACTGACCTTGCCCAGCATAATGTTTTCAGCCATGCTGTCAGATGCCTTCCAGAATAGTTCCTTGGGAGTTAGCCTGAGATATAGGACTGATGGGAAACGGTTCAACCTGCAAAGACTCCAGACTGTTACCAAGACAAAGGAGGCTGTGCTATGTGACCTCCTCTTTGCTGATGACTGTGCCCTGAATGCTGGGTCAGAGCAGGTAATGCAAATTTGCAGCAGCATGTGACAACTTCGGCCTCATCATCAACATAAAGAAGACAGAAGTGATGCATCAGCCAGCTCCGAAAGATTCTGAGTGTTGAACACATTGGTGTCAAATGCATCGATGAAACTTAGAAAATGAAAGATATGTGTGCCAGCAAGAATTGACCTGCCAGAATAGGAAATCAAAATAAGAAACATTTTATTATGCTAACATGTAACATTTTTTTAAAAAAACAAAGAAATAAAATATTCTCAACATTTTAAGAAGGAAATCTATCATGATAATCAAGAGGAAATGGAGGATGAAAGCGTTGGACCACAAGAAGGATGTATGCTGACTGAATGTAGACTTTCATCATTAAGCAAGAAAGCATAAGAAAAGATACTTAATTCAATAACATCACCAAACAGACAGAAACAAGAAAGGGAAAATTATATGTTTTTAAGAACTATCAAAGAAACCACAGTAAAATGTACAAGGGATTCTAAAAGTAATCTTGGAAATGATCTAGGAAAGTCAGATGAAATTAAAAGAAGATGAAAATACTTTATTGAAATCCTTTACAAATAGGATTATAAACTGATAGAAACATTTATAGGGAGAAAATATAATCAGGGATTAACTCCACTATAAAGTAAAGTATGAGAAGCAATAGTTCAGGACTTCAGGTATCATGCAGATAAGCACCAGGCATAGATAAATAACACTCAACTGTTTAAAAATGCAGGAGAAGAGGCAATTAAAATTTTAACAGTTCTATATCAACAACTATGGAAGAAAATTTGGTAGCCTAGAGATTGAAAAAGTTGGTGTTTATATCTGTACTGATGGACTTGTAAGCAAACATTTTGCTTAAGGAGAAAAATTAAAACTATATGTAGAAATAGAAATGCCAAATGAAAAATTGGATTCAGAAAAGGTAGGAGGACATAAGTTATGTCTAATGGTCAACCAAAAAACCAAACAACCGATTAAAGAGAAAACAAAATAATTTAAGATAGATTTTGACTTTACTGATCTTTGCTTTATTGATTGTGTAAAGCTAATGGATACACCAGATCATTTGATCATTTTTCTGAGGAAGTTCTGAGGAAGCAAGGCATCTGCTGTAAGAACTGAATTTGGAAAAATAAAGTGGCTTGGAGTTTGTAAGACTTCAGCTGCTTGATTCCTATAACTAAACTATTTTGAGAACCCTACTTCCAGACTTCAACCCACTCTTCTGCTTTGGCCATAATGATAACTTGAAATTTTGCCAAATCATATTTGTCACAGTCCATGATTATATCTTCCACCCATGCCAAGAAGGCAAGTCCCAATTACTTTTCACATTGTCCATTGATAGATATTTTGAATAAGCTCTGTTTCATTGATTTCCCCCTTGTAATTGACACCACGTTGTCAGACGGAGGGAGGGAGAGAAGAAGGGAGGAAAAAGGAAGGAAGGAAGGAAGTTTTCATTAAAAAACTCAAAATGAAAAGTATGGATTCATGTTAAATGTTAAGAAGACAAAGTGCTTAGTGAATTCACAACTGGGAGTCAAGAAGTGATAGATAGTTTTGTTTTCTTGGACTCAATAACAGTTACATCTGGCCAGTTTGCTGGAGAAGGAAAGAGGAGATTAATCTTTGGAGGAATGCAACAACAAAATGACATGATCATGAAGGATAAGGATATCTCTATGGCAACAAAAGATCAGAATAGTTAAAACAATGGTTTTTCCCCTGGCAATATATGTCTATGAATGGTGGACATTGAAAAAGGGCAAGGGAAAGAAGATATATTCCTTCAAATTGTGTATTTGTAAATGGTTACTAAGAGTACCAGGGGAACCAATCAATCAGCCCTGACCAAAATGAACACTGACTGCTTCCTTGAGATGATGACCAGTGGGACAAATTCACATGCTTTGGGAATATGATGTGAGCAGATGATTGATTAGAAAAAGAACTATGCTTGGCAAGGTTGAGGAAGGGAAAACAATAGATAAGGTGGATAGATGAGTTCAAGATGATTGCCTGAATCTCATTGGAAGATCTTTGGATTATTATTGAAAACAAGTTAAAGTAGTAGGCATTTGTCCATAAAGTTGCCAGCATTCAAACCCCAACTTAATGACACCTAACTAACTATACAATTATTATACCAAAGCCTCTCTTTCCTAGATAGTGTTATAATATGTGTGACCTAACCCAAAACATTTTGTTTGTCCACAGCATGCTCAGGGGTGAAATCCAGCAGGTTCTGACAGGTTCTGGAGAACAGGCAGCAGAAATTTTGAGTAGTTTGGAGAACAGCAAATACCACCTCTGGCTGGCCCCAGAGTAGGGTGGGAATGGAGATTTTGCAATATCCTTCCCCCAGGAGTGGAGAGGGAATGGGGTTTTTGCAGTATCCTTCCCCTGCCATGCTCACTAAGCCACACCAGGCCCACCAAGCCATGCTCACAGAACCGATAGTAAAAAAATTTGGATTTCACCACTGAGCATGCTGATCCAATTGCTGCAATGGTGGCCCACATGATTTTTCAAAAGTTAATTTTATGGCATGAAAGCCATTTGCGCTGTTCAAAATGTGGTCTAGCTTGAAACATTTTGGAATTTTCTGGAACTTTCCTTTCTAGGAATGGAAGTTTTTACACATATTTACACTGTCATAAACATACACACAATCACATTGCACATACGCACCGAAATGTACATGTAAAGTAGAGACTCAGAATTATTGACATAGAAAACTGGAGTTAAAATTGTACTGTGGCATTTCCTTTGATGTGTTATTTATCAATGTAAGTAACACATACATACAAAATAAATTCTGTAATTTCTTACAGAAGAAATTTCCTTTTAACTCTTCTGACAGGGGTCAGCAACTTTCTTCTGTCTAGAGGCCAGAGACTTGATCTATGAGTAGAGGGCAAGCCATGATGGCTGTATAGCTAATAACTAATGATTATAAATTATGAATACCATGTATTTTATTTGAGTACTGTTATGTCTTACGAGACCCAGTTTGGTGTAGTAGATAAGGCACCAGACTAGAAACCAGGAGACTGGCGTTCTAGTCCTGTCTTAGATACAAAACCTACTGGCTGACTTTGGGTCAGTCAGAGTCTCTCAGCCTTAGAAAGAAGGCAGCAATAGCAAGCCATGTCTGAAAAACCTTGCCAAAAAATCTGCAGGGATTAGTCCAGGCAGTCATCAGAAATCAACACTCTAAAATACAGATACACTCACCAAAGTACACAGGCAAACCAGGGGTGGGCTCTACTTACCTTTACTACCAGTTTGCAATGGGATTGCACATGCACACTCGCTTCTGCGCATGCGCAGATCGCTTCTGATGATGTCAGGGTCAGTGGGCGGAGCCTCCCGCCAGTTTTACTGCCGGTTCTATAGAACCGGTCTGAACCGGGGGCAACCCACCACTGAGGCAAACGTCTTAAGGACATGGCAATTTGTGTGAGGCTTGGTGTTGTTGCTTGAAAGCAGTGACGGGGTAAGACAGGCATAGATTTTGGTTGCTACTTCTCTTTCTACCATCACCCTTTTCTGTCTCTTTCCATGCGGCTCCACACTCCTATGTTCTTCTCCATTTTTCAGGTTGGTCTAACCAGGCTCATCTATGTGCTTCACTCACTGGACAGCAGGGAAATGGGGCTTGCAGAGACTGCGAGGGGAAAAACTACAGTGGTTGCAGTCTCTTTCTTGGCTCACGTGACCCATGCTAAGAGTGCCACCATTTCTTATTTCTGCCGCCATTTCATATTTTTTTCTCTGCCTCAGAAGCTGTTCTTGTCAGCGCTGGGCGAGAGACTTGTTGCTCTGTTGAAGTGGCTGCTGAATCCCTGACCAAAATGGATGAGTGCTCTCTTCTTTTTTTCTTGAACGAATACACTGGCATTTCGGAGGAGTCAGTGGATCAAACCATGGCTTTCTTTTTTAGGGAAAGAGAGGAAGATGTTGCCAAAGGAGAAAATGAGGGTGTGCTTTGTGGAGTCTTGCTGGTGCCTCTTTGAGGTTGGGGAAAGAAATGCTTATGGAGGGATAAGGAAGAGACTCCAGTAGCTGAAGGTAGACTATAAATATATAAATATATCTACATACAGTAGATATACAGTGGGGTAAAAAAGTATTTAGTCAGCCACCAATTGTGGTGTTCTCCCATTTAAAAAGATGAAAGAGGCCTGTAATTGTCATCATAGGTAGACCTCAACTATGAGAGACAAAATGAGAAAACAAATCCAGACAATCACATTGTCTGATTTGGAAAGAATTTATTTGCAAATTATGGTGGAAAATAAGTATTTGGTCACCTACAAACAAGCAAGATTTCCGGCTCTCACAGACCTGTAACTTCTTCTTTAAGAGGCTCCTCTGTCCTCCACTCATTACCTGTATTAATGGCACCTGTTTGAACTTGTTATCAGTATAAAAGACAGCTATCCACAACCTCAAACAGTCACATTCCAAACTCCACTGTGGTGAAGCTGTCCACCATAGCTGTCGAAGGATACCAGAAACAAAATTGTAGACCTGCACCAGGCTGGGAAGACTGAATCTGCAATAGGCAAGCAGCTTGGTGTGAAGAAATCAACTGTGGGAGCAATAATTAGAAAATGGAAGACATACAAGACCACTGATAATCTCCCTCAATCTGGGGCTCCACGCAAGATCTCACCCTGTGGGGTCAAAATGATCACAAGAACGGTGAGCAAAAATCCCAGAACCACATGGAGGGACCTAGTGAATGACCTGCAGAGAGCTGGGACCAATGTAACAAAGGCTACCATCAGTAACACACTACACCGCCAGGGACTCAGATCCTGCAGTGCCGGATGTGTCCCCCTGCTTAAGCCAGTACATATCCGGGCCTGTCTGAAGTTTGCTAGAGAGCATTTGGATGATCCAGAAGAGGATTGGGAGAATGTCATATGGTCAGATGAAACCAAAGTAGAACAACTCGTCGTGTTTGGAGGAGAGAGAATGCTGAGTTGCATCCAAAGAACACCATACCTACTGTGAAGCATGGAGGTGGCAACATCATGCTTTGGGGCTGTTTCTCTGCAAAGGGACCAGGACGACTGATCCGTGTACAGGAAAGAATGAACAGGGCCATGTATCATGAAATTTTAAGTGCAAACCTCCTTCCATCAGCAAGGGCATTGAAGATGAAAGATGGGTGGGTCTTTCAGTATGATCCCAAACACACCGCCCAGGCAACGAAGGAGTAGCTTCGTAAGAAGCATTTCAAGGTCCTGGAGTGACCTAGCCAGTCTCCAGATCTCAACCCCATAGAAAACCTTTGGAGGGAGTTAAAAGTCCGTGTTGCCCAGCGACAGTCCCAAAACATCACTGCTCTAGAGGAGATCTGCATGGAGGAATGGGCCAACATACCAGCAACAGTGTGTGCCACCCTTGTGAAGACTTACAGAAAATGTTTGACCTCTGTCATTGCCAACAAAGGATATATAACAAAGTATTGAGATGAACTTTTGATATTGACCAAATACTTATTTTCCACCATAATTTGCAAATTAATTCTTTCCAAATCAGACAATGTGATTGTCTGGATTTGTTTTCTCATTTTGTCTCTCATAGTTGAGGTCTACCTATGATGACAATTACAGGCCTCTCTCATCTTTTTAAGTGGGAGAACTTGCACAATTGGTGGCTGACTAAATAGTTTTTTGCCCCACTGTATTTACAAAAATATATACAGGCAGGGGTGGGATTCAGCTGGTTCAGACCAGTTCAGGTGAACCAGATTTTAATTTTAATCTGGTTCACCGAACCGGTAGTTGCAAGGACTGGCTGACCCATCCCGTCCTGTCCCTCCCAGGAGTCTCCATGTGACCCATTTTGGATGCCAGGTAAGTGCAGCACCTGCGTAGAGGCTCTGGGAGGGCAAAAAATGAGCCTTCCGGAAATTCCGGAAGTCTGGAAATGGGCCTGTTTCCGGCCTCCAGAGGATCTCTGGTGCCCGGGAGAGGTCGTTTTTGCCCTCCTGGAGGCTCAAGGAAAGCCTCCAGAGCCTGGGGAGGGTGAGAATTCCCCTCCTTGTCATGGGGCAGGAGGCCAACTAGGCCACCCCCCCCCCCACGGCCCCCCCCCCCAGGCAGTGAACCGGTTGCTAAAATTTTTCAATCCCACCCCTGTATACAGGTATATATTTATATACAGGCTTGTAGCACTGTCCTAATTGTTACAATTTATTAAAATACCTCAGTTCTACATTTGACATGAGATAGAATAATTTTTTTTAGGACCGCTGTGATTATAACTATGACATTTCTTTTTGGGATTATGAGCCAGATGATTTTGGTTGGTGGCCCAGATCTGTCTCAAAGACAAAAAGACCACTGCCCTATCAGGACAGTTTCTGCTGTTTCGGTTCTTCTCTGAGGCTTGAAAACTCAGCAGGCCCACAGCAGAGCTAGATTAGCAAGATCACAAATTGGTCCCTGTCTTACCAAGTCTGTTTTTAGTGCATCCCAGAAATCCCTTGTTGAGGGGAAACTCCAGATTTGCCTTGAAATGTTGCTTAAGGCAAAAAACATTGGCAGTTTTCATACACCAAAGACAGATGAAGCAAAGCTGTTAAATATGTAACAGTGTGAGGAAAAATGAGTTTGCTAATCAATGCAATACTCTGTTATTAATGGAAATATAATCATCAGGGCTAGCTGTGATCTCTGAATATTCATGGTCTTTTGAAAGCATTAGACCTTTCTTTTTTCCATTAAAATGCTATTTTATAACAGTTAAGCTTTAACAGAAATTATTTATTAGCCAATTTAGGAGGCAATTTTCAGATCTGAAGTGGTTTTCATATTACTTTATTTGAACTGCAGCAGCACAACTTATATGCACATTGCATAGTATCTGTCTGTCTGTCTCTTAATCCTCTCTCTCTTCATTTCATAAATGGTAGCAGATTCCATTTTTTTCTGCTTAATTTCTACTTAATTTCTTAGAATTTATTTCTACTTAATTTATCAGAATTTATTTCTATTTAATTTCTTAGAAAAAATAATTTAATAAATACTTCTAATTAACTGAAAGCCTTGGCATTGCCATAGCTTTGTTGAAAATCACTCATAGAATCATAAGAAATATAGAATTCTAACAAAGAATTTCCAGATCTATATGATCCCAACATTGACTTGATGACACATAATCTATAAATATCAGTGTATTTATTTATTTAAAACATATATATAGATGCCCATCTTATATCAAACACTGGGTGGCTACCATCCAACAATTAAAAGAACATTAATAATAAAACAACAGAATGTATGTATCTATTAAACTCAAATCAACTAAATTCAAATCAAGACATGAAAACACATTTTGATTTTCTGTGAATATTAGTACTGTAGAAAAATATTGGGATTAATCTGTTTTGGGTCTACTGTTCAGACTTGATTTGTACTTGAGGGATGAGGAGATTGTTACATACCCTCACTGTTGTGAGACTTCTTGTTTTTCCTTTGTCTTCAAAAATAAAACACAATCTCATTAATCCCAATAGATCTAAAGATCAATGGATATTATTTTCACCACAAAAATCTTTTTTGATGTTTTTCTCTCTCTCACGCACACCTCTATATTTCCATGTCTGTCTGCCTCTATCTATCTATCTATCTATCTATCTATCTATCTATCTATCTATCT
>WNWU01000034.1:6876049-6918110 GCA_012654045.1 Ptyas mucosa
CTCTCTCTCTCTCTCTCTCTCTCTCTCTCTCTCTCTCTCTCTCTCTCCCTCTCTCTCTCTCTCTCTCTCTCTCTCTCTCCCCCTCCTCCATCTCTCTCCCTCCCTCTCTCCCTAAAATAGTAAAGACATCAGACTAGAAACTGGGAGACAGTGAGTTTTGGTTCTGCTGGGGCAAAAAGCCAGCTGGGTGACTTTGGGCCAGTTTGTTTCTCTCTGCCTGAGGGAGCAGACAAGGGTAAATCACTTCCAAAAAACAACCTTGTCAAGAAAACTGCCAGGGACTTGTCTAGGTAGTCATCCAGAGTTTTAAAAACAAACAAACATTGATTCAGAGGAACAAAAAAAAAAAGTCCCACCCATCCATCCATCCATTTATGTTTCCAATATCAGGTGCCTGGACTATTTGTTCTTTTGTATTCAGACAGTAAAAACACCAGTGAATTTCAAGCTTTACTGTTTAACTGTTAGCAAGCAAATAAAATAGAAACACCAGGAAGCATAACCTACCACGCAAGATGTTCTCCCTTCAGCTGCTGGAAGCCCTGTTTCAAACAGTGGAGTTACTCCAAGGCCTTGGGTGTCCAGCAGTGGGCACTTAATTCTGTGCAGAGGCTCAAAGCTGAATTGACAATCTCAGGCTTTTATTAAAACCTGGCACCAAAGCTTCATGGTCCAGCTTCCATGACCACAACACCGCAAGATCTGACCTTGACTTATGCATAAATCTAGGACAGGAAGAAGGGTTTGGAGAACTTTTACTGAAAAGCCAGTGCTAACCTTAACAACCTACAAAATTGTCTCCCCCATTCCCTTATTCATCAAGCAGGAGTGAAAGCATAGCTTAAAACAAACACTAAACTTCTAGAATTTCCTTAATATGAAGGAGAAATCAAAATACATCAAGAAAATACATCAAAGAAGAAAACAAGAAAAACAAGAAAGTTCAGTTGCCTCTTGAAAAAGCATCTTTGGGACAACCATGACCTGGATGACTGAGAACCTCCATAGTCAAAATACATCACTAAACTCCTCAAAATACAACAGTCTTCCACATTGCCACTACACCAACCAGTGGTGGGATTCAAATTTTTTTGCTATCGGTTCTGTGGGTGTGGCTTGGTGGGCGTGGCATGGCATGGCTTGGTGGCGTGGCTTGGTGGGTGTGGCAGAGGAAGGATACTGTAAAATCTCCATTCCCTCCCCATTCCAGGGGAAGGTTACTGCAAAATCTCCATTTCCTCCCAATCAGCTGGGACTCAGGAGGCAGAGAATCGATGGGGGTGGGGCCAGTCAGAGGTGGTATTTACCAGTTCTACGGACTACTCAAAATTTCCACTACCGGTTCTCCAGAACAGGTCAGAACCTGCTAATTACCACCTCTGACACCAACCAATCACCATCTCAGGAAATGTGGCCATGCATCTCTAAATACATCAGTCTGCTTTATACTGCTTTATTCCTGATCCATCTAGCCCAGTAGTAGAGGTCTCACAAATGTTGCTGAATTTACAACTTCAGGTAACCTAGTGATGCTTGCCAGTATGATCAACATACAGAGATACAGGAATTCCAGGTCAGCAATATTTAGATGGCTGTAGGCTCTAACTCTTATTCCTATCCTGCCAGCAGTTACTGCCTTGAACCTATGGTCAATTCTTACCATTAACTGATTGTTTTGGCCAGGGGTTGTACATACAACATTTGCGTTGAGGCTACTTGTTCTTTTTATTGCAGCCATGGTACTCACCAGGTTTATGACTCCATCTGAATTTTTTTTTAATGTTAATTTTTAAAAAATGGAATGGACTGTAGCACAGAGTTTATGCTAGCAAAGTCATTGGTAATTCTGCAAACACCTTTGAACCCCCAATAGGTCCCAAGGAGTCTTAGAAAGAGTATTTTCTCCTCCTTCTATAGTTCTCTATTACCTTTTCTGGCTGTCAAACTTCATCTGATTTTGCGAACAATGTGATGACCATAAAACTATGGAATGCTGCAGATGATTAAACAGCAGTGGTGAATTTAAAGGAGACAGAGAACAACAAAGGCAGTATGGGGAGAAGGAGGGGGGAAAAAGACATTCTCAGCCAACTGGAAGAATGATTTTAAAACACAGTGTCTGGTTCTCCCATGTTTGCGAAGCCATCCTTTGGTTTGGGTGAATTGGATGTTAATTTTAATCTGAGTTCACTGATCCGATTGTTCCAAGGACTGGCTGATCCCGCACACCATGCCCAGTCTCTCCCAGGAGTCTCCACACAGCCCGTTTTGGATGCCAGGTAAGTGCAGGGTGCACGCAGAGGCTCTGAGAGCGCCAAAAAATGGGCCTACCTGTTCTATTTGAGAACCGGTAAGAATGGTGGGGACTCGGCTAACAGAACACAACTTTATTAATTAGAATTATGAACAGAACAACAACGGAACTCATTGCGTGAGCGTGAACAGCCTCAGCTGGCTAGCTTCTGACAGCTGCTTAAATACCCGCTATCAGATCAGCGGGGCCCAATCAGAACGCTAGGTTTTCCCGCTAGCTGCCGGCTCGCGTCTAACCCAATCAGAGCAGGCAGCAACACGGAGGGGAGACGGCGCCGGTCGTAGACGTGAGGATTTAACACCCCTTCCCACTCGAATGGCGCATGCATAGTCCGCCAAGTACGCGGGCCGCCGCCGGCTCCGCCCAGATCTTCGTATTTCAGGAGCGACCGCCGGTAGAGACGGATTTGGGTTGTCCTGCCCCGAAACTGTCGGAGTTTGTGCGTTGGCGGTGGTCGGTACCCTTGTGGAGCCGGAACAGTCATGTTGGCAAGGTAAGTATGCTGACAGGAGTTGGTCGTCCGCGGTCTCCCCCTCCGGCCCCGGGGTAACTTTGACGGTGGTTGGAGTCATTGTAGCTGTAGGGGGTTCCTGCAATGGGTCATCGGGCCGGCTGGTCCCGATCGCGACCCGCCGGCGGAGTTGATTTATATGTCTCCGGCACACTCGTCCATCTTCCAACTGGACCCTATAAGAGTATGGCCCCGTTAATTGGATGACACATCCAGGCAACCATTTCGTACTGGACCCATAGTTTTGCACATAGACGAGGTCACCTGTTGCAAACATCCGGGCTTTGGGACTTGTATCCTGTAGTGTGTCAGGGGCATACATTGGGTGCAGCCGGTCTAACGGCGTCCGGAGCCTCCGTCCCATAAGCAGCTCAGCCGGGCTGACTCTGGTGACTGGGCAAGGGGTTGTATGTTGTGCTAGGAGGTATTGGGTCATTTTGCGGTGCCAATCAGGGTGGGACAGGCGGCTTAATGCCTCCTTAGCCGATCTCACGGCGCGTTCCGCCAAGCCATTCGCAGCCGGATGGTACGGCGCCGTGGTGGTGTGGCGGATGCCCAACTTGGCCATAAACACCTGGAAGGGTGCCGCGGTGAACTGGGGCCCATTATCGGTTACTACGATGTCCGGCAACCCGTGGGTTGCGAAGAGCCCTTCTAGTACCCTAACTATGGCCTCTGTGGTGGTGGAATGCATCAGGGATAACTCCACCCACTTTGAGTAAGCATCCACTACCACAAGGAACGTGCGGCCCCGGAATGGGCCAGCAAGGTCCATGTGAATCCGTGCCCAGGGGTTTCTAGGGGCTTCCCACTCACGGACAGGCGCTGCCGGAGGGGCGGGCCTAGAGAGCTGGCATGTGGTACACGCAGCTACCCATCGTTCGATTTCGCTATCCATCTGGGGCCACCACACGTATCCACGGCCCAGGGCCTTCATACGTGCGATGCCAGGGTGAGCGTCATGCAGACAAGTCAGGACCTGGTGCCGAAGTGCGGGGGGAACTACAACCCTATGTCCCCAGAGGAGACAACCTCTCTGGACGGACAGTTCCTGTTGCCTACGGTGGTATGGCAAGAGGGAAGGCGGGACCGCCCCCCTAGGCCACCCCCTTCGCACCCAATCTAGCACCTGGGAGATGACAGGGTCGGACGAAGACGCCTCTCGAATGTCCGAAGCGGACATAGGAGACGACAGTTCCTCCACCAACAGCACCGTAGCAGCAGGAGCAGGGTCCAGGACAGGAGCCGGAAGTGGGCAGCGACTGAGGGCATCAGCATGCCCGATGGCAGAGCCCGGTTTATACTGGAGGCGGTAAGAATACGCGGAGAGGAACTCGGCCCAGCGGGACAAACGGGGCGAAATAATTTGTGGCGTCTGGCGGTCACCGGCCAGCAAGCCCAGAAGGGGCTTGTGATCCGTGACGACAGAAAAAAAACGCCCATACAGGTAGTCGTGGAATCGTTTGATTCCAGCGACGACCGCCAGAGCCTCCCGATCCAATTGACTGTAATTGCGTTCAGGGGCAGTTAAGGTGCGTGAATAGAAGGCGATGGGGGCCTCGGTGCCATTGGGGAAGGCATGGCTCAAAACGGCCCCCACACCATAAGGGGAGGCATCACATGTCAAGGTCAGAGGAAGGGTCTCATCGTATTGGACGAGGACAGCATTGGATGTCAAAGCGTCCTTGACAGCCTGGAAGGAGGCAGCGGCAGCGCGCCCCCAATGCCAAGGTGTCTTGGAATCCAAGAGCCGGTGAAGAGGTTCGGCCAAGGATGCCTTATGGGGCAGGAAAACAGCGTAAAAATTGAGGAGGCCTAGGAAGGCCTGCAACTCGGACTTAGACGTTGGTGTAGGGGCCTGCTTAATGGCTGCCACTTTGGAAGGAGTGGGGTGAATCCCTTGCGCGTCAATTAGGAACCCCAGGAATTCAACCTGGGGAACCCCGATCATACATTTATTCTTCTTGAGTTTGAGCCCAGCGGTGCGCAGGCGCAGAAGGACGGCCCGCAATTTGGAAAGGAGGTCGGAGTGATTGGCAGCGGAGACAATGATGTCATCGAAATATGGCACCACCCCGGGGATTCCCTGCAGTAACCTCTCCATTATACTTTGGAAAATCCCCGGAGCGATGCAAACGCCAAATTGAAGTCGCGTGCATTTAAATGCACCGCGATGCGTGACTATAGTCTGGGCCATTGCAGTCTTCTCGTCAACAGGCAGCTGTTGATAGGCCTGGGCTAGATCCAATTTGGCGAAAACTTGGCCCTGCCCCAGAGAATGCAGTAAATGTTGGACCACGGGGACAGGATATGGATTGGCCTGGAGCGCCTTATTGAGGGTGCACTTAAAATCGGCGCAGATCCTCACAGACCCGTCCTGCTTGAGGGGAATCACAATAGGGGTCTCCCAATTTGAGTGGTCCACGGGAACCAAAATACCCTGGCCTATCAGCTTATCTAACTCCCTATCGACCCGTGGTCTAAGTGCTAGCGGCACCCTCCGAGGTTTGAGGCGGATGGGGGTGACTTGAGGGTCCAAATTGAATGAAATGGGGCGCCCAGTATATTTACCCAGGCGGTCATCAAAAACATCCGCGAACTCCTGGGCTAGCAGGGCAGGCACGTCTGGGAACGTCGCGTGGACACCGGAGATGTTGAGATGAAGTGCAGCAAACCAGTCCAAACCTAAGAGGCAGGGCAGGTCATCCCTGACTATGATTAATGGCAATTTGCCAGAAAATGACTGGTAAGACACCTGAAAGGTGTCACAGCCCATAGTGGGAATGGCCTTTCCCTGGTAATCTCTTAACGCAACGGGGCACGGCTTGAGCCGTCGTCTGGAGACATTGGGCAGTAACTGGGAGAGTGTAGACCAAGCGATAAGGGACTTGGAGGACCCGGTATCGACCTCCATCCTACAATCAGCTCCTTCCAAAGAAACGGTGATGTATATTTTGTTGACAGCCGCTGTGGCAGCGGCGTGATTCACAGCGATATCAAGAGTCTCATCATAGCGGGTCACCTCGAAACAGTCATCGCGCCGGTCAACAGGGTGTTTGGCGAGGCGGCGGTTCCGAATGGCCGCAGATGGGGCTGGACTGGTGGGTAGAACCGCCCTGCAAACCCTGGACAGGTGGCCTTTCTTGCCACAGCGGCGGCAAACGGCGGTTTTAAAACGGCATTCGGCTCTAACGTGGTTGCCGCCGCAACCTAAACAAGTGTCCTGAGGTTTCGCGGTGGAGAATCTCTTCTTCCGCTGAGTTGCCTTTAGGCGGCTGACAGCCGCTTCATCTTCAGAGATGCCGTCTCCGTCAGATTCTTCCCGATGAACTGACAACGTCTTCCCAGCGGGGTTGGCTCCTGACTGGAACCGCTGAATTTCTGCAGCCGACCGGTCAGACATCTCAGCCGCTCTGGCCTCGTCGAGAGCTACCTTAAGGTCAAGTTCAGAGCGGGCTAACAGACGTCGCTGAAGCTTTAGATCCTTGAGGCCACAGACTAGCTGGTCCAACAGCATTTCGTCTAGATCACGGAATTCGCAATGCTGGGCAGCCGAGCGCAAGGACGCCATGTAGGAGTTAATAGATTCTTCTGCATTCTGTGTTCGCTGCCGGAATGCATACCGCCGTGCGATGCGTGAGGGAGTTGGGGAGTAGTGATTCCTCAACTTCTCCAGCAGCGACTCCCAAGGAACCTCGAAAACTGCCTGAGGTGCCGCCAGAGCCCTGGCAGTTCCAAAGATTTCATTTCCGCATGAGCTGAGGAAGTACCCCCGCTTCCGTGCACTGGATAATCCTGTCAGGTCGTTAGCCTGCAGGAAACATTCGAATCTGTCCAAATATGTGTCCCATGTCTCGGACTCTGGCACGAACGGGGCGAAGGCAGGCAGGAATGTGGACATGGTTATTGAGCCGCTGAGATTGGCCGCGGTAGGGGCTCACCGTACGACAGAGATTCCTCAGGAGATTTAGTTCTCCACAGTTCGCTCTTTCATTTCAGTAGCCGCAGTCTCAAAAAAAAATATCCCACCTTCGTCGCCAATGTTCTATTTGAGAACCGGTAAGAATGGTGGGGACTCGGCTAACAGAACACAACTTTATTAATTAGAATTATGAACAGAACAACAACGGAACTCATTGCGCGAGCGTGAACAGCCTCAGCCGGCTAGCTTCTGACAGCTGCTTAAATACCCGCTATCAGATCAGCGGGGCCCAATCAGAACGCTAGGTTTTCCCGCTAGCTGCCGGCTCGCGTCTAACCCAATCAGAGCAGGCAGCAACACGGAGGGGAGACGGCGCCGGTCGTAGACGTGAGGATTTAACACTACCAGAAATCCGGAAACGGTGCCCGGGGGAGGCCGTTTTTGCCCTCCTGGAGGCAAAAGTTTCCAGAAAGTCTCCAGGAGCCTGGCAAGAGCAAAAATGCCATCCCAACCATGGTGCAGGAGGTCAAGTAGGCCATGCCCCCATGGCCATGCCCATCCAGCAACCGGGCAGCGAACCAGTTGCTGAAATTTTTCAGTCTCACCCTGGTAACAGTGTTCTGTGTCCCTTGACATATAGTCATGCTAGCCACATGACCATGGAAATGTCTTTGGACAATGATGGTTCCCTTGACTAAGAAACAGAGATGAGCACTGCCCACTAGAGTTGGACAGGAGAAATCTTTATTTTTAGTTTATTTGTACAGTACTGAAAGCTATACTGTTCTTTTTTGTACACTGCTTTGAGATCTTTCAAGTGCAAGCTGACCATGAAGATGGTAATGAGGATGATGCTAATACTCAGGTAGACTGAGGGATAATCTGCGTCTACAAATTGCTTGCCAGGCTTGTTCCCATTTCCTATACCTTCTTCACATAGGAAAGTCCTCCCACCAACCAAAGTACTTTCTTCCTTGTTAAGAAAGGAAACAGACCACTCCCGGTTAGAGTGGAGGAATGTAATTTTGAATAGCGTCGAGGAATTTCTGATAATTATTTCTGATAATTCCTGATAATTAGCAGGCATTAGCAGGAAGATGAACACAGACTAGAGTCTTATTATTTTTCCAGTCCAAGGATGAATTAAAATTAGAATTCAATCTGCATGCTTTTGTATGCCTCTAGTTTATTTCCCAATTGCGTGTTTTGCATCGCAGGTGAACATGAGTGAAATTTTCGATCACTATTTAATTTGCTACAGCATCAAGCTCTTGTTTTATATTGTTATCTGGTGATCATTTAATCTGAGTGAAGCTCGGAGGCAGTCTTCTTTTATTTCCCATGAGTTTTTGCAACAAAGCGCTCTGTAGTACAATACAAATGTTGTTTCTCCGAAGGCTTAACTACACACACTGCTTTTCAAACATTCTTCCATGTACAGGCATCAGCTTGCTAAAATTTTATATATAGTAGGAATACTCTCCTTAGAAATACAAAAGGCACACTTTTAGCTCTTTAAAACAAGGGTCCTCAATCTCTGGTCCATGGACTGGCACCGGTCTGTTGCTGTTGTGGCTCTGACCCCCGAGTCCCTCTTATCGGAGGAGGAAGGCTCTGAACATGAAGGAGAGGAGTCGGCCAGGCCTCCCTCTGCAAGACCCTCCTCTCTGGCAATGCCTAAGGTGTCTGCCGAAGGAGAAGAGATTGGCCAGGAGCCAGGTGTCTCTGATCAGTTGGATAGCGACGACGGAGATAAGTTGTGGCTGGATCCACACCAGCGTCAGCAAGACAAACGTATGCAGCAGAAGAGGAGGCGTGCCAGAGATTAAGCTGAGTCACTGGACCACACCCCACAGGCTATATAAGGGAGGGTGGTGGTCATTCTGACTCTGTGACAGACAAAGCTAAACTTCTGGTGAGTCAGTTTGCACTTCTGGAAAAACAATGCCTAATTTGCTGTGGGTTTATTTTACTGGACTGCTTCAAACTGTTTGTATTTTTGTGTTATTTGGTGGAGGAACAACCCCTCCTTCTTGGAGTAAAAGCTCTTGGCAGGCAGCTACTGCGTTGCTGCCAAGTTTCTGATAACTAACAATTGGGTGTTTGAAAAGTTATTTAACCCTCGGCTGGCTGTGTGTGCGTGTGTGGGAGACGGGGACAGAACAGTTGCATGCCAGAAACAGGACCGCGCTAACAAGCGAAGTGCCATCCGCGGGATGCAGGCAGCACACAAAACCATACCGACTCTGGTCTGAGGAAAAACCTTTCCCCACAGAATCAGTCCCTGGTGCCCAAAAGATTTGGGGCCACTGCTTTAAAAAATTCTGAAATCATCCATCACTGTCAAAGGTGAATGAACTACAGCTCTTGTGACTGAATCTTCTAGAAAACTATTTTAATATACTTTGAAATATGAGGCAACAGTGGAATTATCAGTACATATGATAATATGACTTCCCATTCCATTACAGCAAGTAGTTCATTAAAGTCTGTCTGGTATAACACCATACCAATTTTAGCCTTGAGAAAATAAACCAACTTTATATTACTTCCTTTTACTTTTAACACTCTTGATCTTTAGTCTTTTCAAATAATATCGGTAGATACCTAGAACCAGGAGTGGGTTCTACTTACCTTTACTACTGGTTTGCAACGGGGCCGCACGCACGCGCTTGCTTTGCTTGCGCTCTTCTTTTATGACATCAGTGTCAGTGGGCGGAGCCTCACACCAGTTTTACTACCAGTTCTATAGAACTGGTGAGAACTGGGGGAAACACACCATTGCCTAGAACTTAATTCCTTTTTTTTTCTTTGTCCCATTCTACAAGGTCTACAAAACTTTAACAGTCTCTTGTAAATCCAATATAGAAAAATTATCCAGGTCACTCTTGGTTTACTATTTGTGTATCCTTTTTAATTACTAAGACATCAGCAAGCTTCTTTGTATGTCCAGGGTAGCATTTTTTTCCCATATCGTGCTTATATAGTAGCTGTCATTTTTAAATCCACTTTCAGTTCGGTCTCCGTTTTCTCAGATATAACTTGTTCCTCTTTCATAACTTCTTTTAAACACAGTCTATCTAAAGGTGAACACTCTTGAAATTAACTTTTCAGTCCATTGTTCAAAAATATCCTCCAATACCAAATATTTTGCTTTAGTCTGCATTAGTAAATCAAAACTCAGTGTTCTTCTCATTTAATAGTAATCTTTAGTTCTTTCTGGTTCTTTCTAATGTCTCCTCCTATCCTATTTTTCTGAAAGAAAATTCAAAATGTAAGCATTTTCCCACGGGAAGGATCAATTTCAAGATCTTATTCCAAATCCATCTGGCCCCTTAGTCCATTTGCATCTTTCCAAAACCAAAGTTCATATCACCCTTTTGTTGTTTATGCCAAAATGTGTGTTTTAAAGTCCTAAAATTTGTACTTAAAATTTCTTTTGCTAAGGACTGAAGGAAACTCACTTGATGCTGTAAAACCTATTAATTCAAAGATTCCTAATAGCTGAAACACAATAACAAGCAGTATTAAAAAAGTGATTAGAATAGGATTTATGCAATCCCAGTGTCTTTTTGGAAGGCATATGGCATGGTTTTAGTAAGATGACTATTGCCTCATTTCCCAGAGATCTAAACCCACTTTCAGTCTTCTTCTGAGGAGCAACTGCCTAGAGTACTTTTGGGCAATCTCAAGTCCTCTCCTCATCTGGAGAGAAATTATGAAGCGCTAGTCTACTCACTGGCTTTTCATTTCTCTGCAGTCATCAGCTCTGTTTTAGTGGAGCCATATTTAATTTGCATTTCTTCCCTGAAAGTCTTGAAAGTTTCACGGATTGCAGTGCACCATTTGCAAAATTTAGAAATACAGCTTAAGATTTTTAAAGGCATTGGCTCTTCTCTGCTGTTATCATGTTATAAGTCTTGTCATCTTATTTACAAAAGTAAGTGTTAGTGGCATAATAAGCTCTGATGAACAGGAAGTTTAAGGAATCAGCTTAACCATGCTCAGGTTTTGTTTTTGAACTCATAAATCAAGTTTTAATATAAAATTTAAGTTATTTATTAACTTTATGGAAACATAAGATGACAGTTAAACATTGTTTTGTACAGAATCATAGAATTTTGGAAGTTAGCGATTTTGACATGGAACCTCTAAACAACATCATTCATTTATTTATACATCTTATTTTTGTCACACTATTTTAAAAAATGAAATTGTCTTCCACTCAGAGGGGAGCAACACAGATGATTACTGTGCTGTTGGACAAGTTCCTTTATTAATTTTCCCAGCAATATTCAATCCAAGAATTGCATAAACACCTACTGTATAAACACCTACAGTACTTTCAGAAAGATAAATGTGGATAAATTTAAAACTTGCTAGGGAAGCCTTAAAAGGTAAAGGTAAAGGTTCCCCTTTCACATATGTGCTAGTCCTTCCTGACTCTAGGGGGCGGTGCTCATCCCCGCTTCAAAGCAGAAGAGCCAGTGCTGTCCGAAAACGTCTCCATGGTCATATGGCCTGCATGACTAAACACCAAAGGCGCGCAGAATGCTGTTACCTTCCCACCAAAGGTGGTCCCTATTTTTCTACTTGCATTTTTTATGTGCTTTTGAACTGCTAGATTAGCAGAAGCTGGGACAAGTAACGGGAGCTCACCCCATACGCAGCACTAGGGATTCGAACTGCTGAACTGCTGACCTTTCAATCAACAAGCTCAGCATTTTAGCCACTGAGCCACCACGTCTCTTGTCTTAGATTTACATTATTAAGTCTGATTCTGAAGTATTCAATGATTATCCAGAAGTATTTGGGTAAGTCAATGAAAGTAATAAAGGCATGACTAAATTTTCCAGTTACTAACTTAACAAACCTGTTGGGCCTCTCACTGTGAAATAAGGCAGGTTGAGGAAGAGAATACCTGTGCATAATTTCTGTTTATCCTGCATCTGTTCCTTTTCAATGTTTCTAACCTGTATGCAGGTTAGAGGTGGCCCTCATTGTTCTATGGGTTCCATTCCAGCATAAAACTGAAGACAATAAAATCTAGAATGAGACCTGAGTCTGTGGGAGTTGAGAAGGCATTTGTTCTAGAGTTTGTGGTCATCCTCTTATTTCTATAAAATAGTCGTCTATGGAATGTGCCTGGTTTGTTTTTTTTAAATTCTTCCTTGGTCGCAAGGGATGTTGTTATTTCTCTCTGGTTGTGCGGCTCCATATGGTTTCCCAGAGGCAGTTGGCTTCTTCCTTTGAGTCCAGATCAGAATCAGTTCAGTCTGGTTCATGCAAATGTGTTGTTAAATTGATTGGGATTTCCAGCAGTTGGCCTGAGTGGCTCATCACCACTGTTGTGCAATTTATTTTTTAAGTATACAGACTTCAGGGAATCTCTTTAAAATCTTTTAGACTTAGCACTCCTGTAGTTCTTTATTTTGTCTCCTCTTCCCTCAAATCCTTTCTTTTCCTGTTTGTTGTAGCATCTCCTGTGGGACTGTGTCAGGGGTGAAATTCAGCAGGTTCTGACAGGTTCTGGAGAACTGGTAGCAGAAATTTTGAGTACTTCGGAGAACCGGCAAATACCATCTCTGGCTGGCCCCAGAGTGGGGAGGGAATGGAGATTTTGCAATATCCTTCCCCTGCCATACCCACCAAGCCACACCATGCCCATCAAGCCACGCCCACAGAACTGGTAGTAAAAAAAATCGAATTCCACCACTGGACACTGTATTACAGAACATCCAGTGTCTCACCACTGAAGCCTGGCAAGCACCATTCTCTGCAGCCAACTGCACCAATATTAAAAAACCACATTGGGGAAGGCAACAGTGCAAATTTTACAACACATAGAAGCGATTTATTTCATAAGTGGATTCTTAGACCATTCTGTCAGGGCTTGCCGAAAAAAGTGTCCAAATAAAAAAGAAACTTGCAATGACTGTGCACCGGGGTGGGTTCCATTTACCTTTACTACCAGTTTGCAGCGGGAGCGCACGTGCGCTTCTGTGCATGCACAGATCATCCATGATGATGTCGTGGCAGGTGGGCGGAGCCTCCTGACGGGTTTACTACTGGTTCTATAGAACTGGATCGAACTGGGAGCAACCCACCACTGCTGTGCACCTGATTGCATCAAGATCTACACAAAAGGTTCCTGGACAAGCTATAGGGTTCAAACCTATTAAATATTCTCCAAAGCACCTGAAGGCAGAACAAGAAGTAACAGATGGAAACTTATCAAGGAGAGATTCAAGCTAGAACTAAGGAGAAATTTCCTGACAGCAAGAATAATTAACCAGTAGAACGACTTGCCTCCAGAAGTTGTGGGTGCTCCATCACTAGAGGTTTTTAAGAAGAGAGTGGACAGCCATTTGTCTGGAATGGTATGCTTGAGCAGGGTGGTTGGACTAGAGACCCCCCAACATCCCTTCCAACTCTAATACTCTGTTATGATTAAAGGAGCAGAACAATGAACACTTAAGACTCTTCAGTGTACCCATTTGAATAATCAGCACAAGTGTGATCTTTGTCTTGCAATGTTTAACCAATGCTACAATAAAACACTGCAAAGAATTATGTACTTTGAATATTTCAAGGTGTTTGTGAGTATGAGCAGCAGTGATTTAAAGCAAAATTTAAAAAAAAAATAGCAAAGTCTGTACTTTGGCTGAGGTTTTTGTAGAAACCTGGAAATAAACAATAAAGGAAATGGAAAATTAATGAATCCTTTGTTCCATTTCAGAAGCAATATAAGATCCTGACAACTTTGAGAACCATGGGATGAATTTAAACAAAGAGAAGCTTTTCTAATATATTTCTAGTCAGGAATTCAGATTCTGCATTCAAAGAACACGCTGGCTCTGGCTCTATCTTTTCCATGCTCACTGCACTCTTGAATTGAACTGTGGATGTGCAGCTGAATGTATGGAGGGCTATTGGATCAGGCTTCTGAGCATTGACAGATATTTTTCAAGGCATGAACACATGGCTCTCCATGCATTCAGCTTCAACGTGGCCATTCAATGATCAAAGAACAAATTCAGAAGTGGGGGAAAATGGGGGATGGGGGGGGCTCTCTCTGGATACCTAAATAGAGAATATGAAATCTTTTCAAATTGCCAAGGGTACAAATGGAAAAATCAGACTGTTTTCTCAATGTTCCAAATTTAAATTAATTGGTGTGCAAATGTATTCTTTCTTTTGCTTTTTGTGCTTACATTTTAATTTTTCTAGGTCCTTTTTTTTCTAATTACATTTCTAAAATAAAGTGGCTACAATACGCTATTTCTCAGCCAGCTTGTGAGCCATTTCCCCTAATAATAATAATAACAGATTTTTATATTCATGCTTTTCATTAGTGTATCAAAAGCTTCAAACGATTGTCTTGAGTTTTTGGGTCATTGCGAAATAAACATTAAGTACATGTAAATAAATTTCTTCCCAATACTTAGCCGCTGCCTGCAGAATACATAAAAGAAGAGGAAGATCAAACTTTTCCTTGGATATTGAATACATGAAAGCTGAGAGGGACAGCGCTATTTCCTTGCCATTGTGTCTGTAAGCTGAATACAATATATTCAAGTTACAAATGCATGAGACATTTGCTCCTTGTGAATCCTTATCTGAAATGATCTGATTGTACACCTCTCTGACAGTAATGTAGATAGGTCTGTGATATCCACAGAGGGGGTTCTTTTCTGAATGTCACAATTGTCAAAATACATTTTATGGAGAGAGAACCAGGCATGCTTAATTCTGACGCTTTGTCTTCCGTGGCAGAAGTGATGTGGAGCATCAAAGCTGGGTCTCATTGCTTTGACCAACGGCTTTATTTTGAAGAAAATTTTAGTCAGTCATGGGGAAGACATTTGGCTTAGAAGTGAGGTTGCTTCAAGAGGACTTACAACAGTTTGTTTAGTGACTTTTCAAAGTTACAACAGCACTGAAAAATGTGAGTTATGACCAGTTTTCAGTTACGACCTTTGCAGCATGCGATCAAAATTTGAACGCTGGGCCATTGACTTATATTTATGACTGTTGCGATGTGATCCCCTTTTGCGACCTTCTGACAAGCAAGGTCCAAAGAGAAGCCAGATTAATTTAACAAGCAGGTGACTAATTTATCAACTGCAGTGATTCATTTAACAACTGTGGCAAGAATGGTTGTAAAATGGGGCAAAACTCATTTAACAAATGTCTCACTTAACAATGAAAATATTGGGCTCCATTGTGGTCGTAAGTTGAGGACTACCTGTACTCCTTTGAAGCTCTGCATACCCCTTATCTGAAAGGAAGTTTTTATATGACTCCCGCCCCTCCTAAATTGTAGATTGTTATCATCACTGTAGAAAATTAGAGGCACAGAGACAAATCCGGTGCTGTGAACCCTCATCCTGATCTTATCCACCCAAAGTTGTGGGCTTCAGCTGAAACACTTGAAAAATGTTCGGAGACTACAGTTGGTCCAGAATGCAGCCGCGTGAGTTATAGTGGGTGCACCTAGATACAACCACATTACACCAATTCTCCGCGAGCTGCACTGGCTCTCTAACGGTCTCCGGGCGCAATTCAAGGTGTTGGTTATTACCTTTAAAGCCCTACATGGCTCAGGACCAGGCTATCTTCGAGACCGCCTTCTACCACACAGCTCCTAGCGACCGGTAAAATCCCACAGAGTCGGTCTCCTCTGGGTCCTGTCAGCTAAATAGTGTTGGCTGGCGGGCCCACGGGGGAGGGCCTTTTCTGTGGCTGCCCTGGCTCTCTGGAACCAATTACCTCCTGAGGTCCGGACCGCCCCCACCCTATTGGCCTTCTGGAAAGCGGTGAAGACCTGGCTCTTCCGGCAGGCCTGGGGCCGTTGATCTCATTATAGTGATCTTGCGAGACCCGGCCACAAATTGGAGTGTATGTGTTTTAACGTTTTAGTGTTTTAATGTTTTAATGTCATCTTTTAACTTTTGTATGGGATATTGTTGCATTGTTTTATTCTCTGTTGTAAGCCGTACAGAGTCCCTTGGAGTTGGGCAACATAGAAATGCGACAAAACAAACAAACAAACAAACAAACAAACAAACAAATAAATAAATAAATAAACAAACCAACAAACCAACAAACCAACAAACCAACCAACCAATACTGGGATGTCCATGTAATATATTTGTCTATGTGTGTTTGTATTATCCCTTCCAGAATTCCCATTCCCAAATTAGCTACTAATTAACATTAATTACTGGGAAAATAAGGTACATCAATTATAAAATTGGTCAGACCTGCACATTCTATCATTCTTTTTCATTTGATGCACAAATGGCTTCACACAGAGAAGTAAACTTCACTCGGTAAGAACTGCAAAGAAGAAGGGAGGGGAAAAAAATCAAAGATAATCAAAAGTAGGCAAAGAGGAGGGAATACCATGGATGGAAATGAAGCAAGGTGAAAAGATCCCAGGATAGGAAGTAAAAATAGGAAGTGGAAAGGAAGTGAAAGGAAAAATGAAATCAACTTTCATTTGGCCATTTTAGAAAAGGGTTAAATACAAAGGGAATGCAAAGGCACATTCCCAAGTAACTCATCTTTTGGCAAACTTCAGATGCACCCAGGCCTTTCAGTGACAAAAAGAATTAAATTATGGATAATCATTAAGAAATTGTTCTGCTTACCTTAAGGCCCACACACTTTCAATAGATAAATAGGATGAACTGTTGCACTTTCACAGCAGAACTAAAAGTTCTTACTTCGTTATTGATTTTAGAAATCTCAAACTTATGGAGTTTCAGTTTTCTTTCCATGATGATAAAACAATGAAATTCAGTCTGAAGACTGTCACTAGGGTTGCCAGGTCTGCTTCCAAAAAATAGCAGACAAGCGGGGGGTGGGGGTGGGGGGTGTTAAGTAGTAAAAAAAAAATACAATTAAATTATATATTTTCTTACAAACATTTTAACACGTATTAAAATAATCACTTCTAAACTTTACTTAAAATTCAATTGCATTTGATACCGGAATCAATGCACAATACTGGAACAGTTTCAGTAAACTCGGAGCTGGCTCTTTCTTGAAAAAGTATGTCCACTTATCAAGGGATGAATCGCCCTGCAGATGAACATAAACTTCTTCTAAGGCACAAATTTCATCGAAGAGAGTATTGGGTGGAAGTTCTTCTCACCATAGTGATAATAACCAGATGTTCGTCATTTCTTCTAATGTTGGAGGATTATTGCGATCAATTAGATTGAAACAATTTTATATACTTTTATTAAATGTCTTGTGAAACAATTGAGTATGATTAATAATTTTTTCTGAGAATCGAGTTCAATGGATATTCGATCTTTGTCTCATTCTAACTTATGAAAAAAAAGACAAAACGTGATTCTCCTATCCTTATTCTCTTAGACTATACAGCTTTAGATTACACACCATTTCATCATAAAGCTTTTGAATAAAAAAAATGTCCACTATTTTGTGAAAAAAAAATAGTGAACATAATGTGAAAAAAGCGGACTGTCCGCTCAAATAGTGGACACCTGGCAACTTTAACTGTCACAGTGACTTACATGAATATCCTGTGAGCGATATAGCATAACAGACAAAGCACCAAGATCATTTTGATTTACTCCAGTGGGTTTGCAAGAGAACAGGGTGCGGGGGAAATTCTTCAGTGACTTATGTGGTTTTAACTTAATTCCATTGTATCAGCCTGGCCATAGAAATCTCATTCTTGCTTCTATGAAGTGGCAAAATTTTGCATAATGAATCTAGGCATGTTTCTCCTTCATTTCCAAATGAGTTAAAAGATAGACAAAAGAGAAAATCCAATAAAGCCAATTTGGTTAGCTTTGTATGAATTATGTGTGCCTCTCTGGATATATATGATCTTGTCTCTCTATTTCTCTCCCTAAGATATTTTGTGTTATTTCTTAACTCAAAAATAATCTATAAAAATTGCCTAGTGAAGTATTTACTTCTATTATAGCCCAAGACTATAATCCTATTCTTACTTAATCTAGAACTAAATTCTTTTAAACTCAATGGAGTTTTAAGTGACCTATCTGACTGTACCGTAATAGCTAAGCCAAAAGCTGTAAAGTATGTGGAAGAGAAGAACAAAAGGCCAAAAGCTAACTATCTGTTTTATCCTAACATTAGTAATCCTAAAGCTTTATGCAGTTGGCCATTTAAAGGAACAGATGTTTCTCTGCAGACAAGATCCTTGTCTGTTCCAGGAAGCAGTGCTAGATAGCATAATGGGCTAGCGTTTAATCTCAGGAGCCGTCACAATTTCATGTTCTTTGTGTTGTTAACTATGACATATGAAATGATAATGAATTAATATACAAAGCATAATTAGCCAAGAGTTTTTACAGGGCTAGAAAGGAGATTTAACTGTAATCTAAATTGGGAAGTGCAATGGTTCAACAGTTAAAGATGCTGAGCGTGTTAGCTGAAAATCTGACAGCCTGGGTTCGAGACTCGAGTGCCACATGATGGTTCCGTGCAGCTCAGGGTATAGCCATGTTGACCACATGACCACAACAATGTCTTAGGACAGTGATGGCTAAGCTTTTTGCCATCATGTGCCAAAAGCAAAGGGAGTGCGGGGGGTGAGTGGGTCAGGCACACGTGTGCCCACACCCATAATTCAATGCACCCCGCCCACCTGTATATGTACACGTGACCCCCCCCCCGCATTCCCTCCGCTTTTGGCATGTGATGGCCCGGTGGGCACAGTAGGCCTGTTTTTCGCCCTCCCCAGGCTCCAGAGGCTTTCTTGGAGCCCGGGGAGGACAAAAATGGCCTTCCCCACCCGCCTGGAGGCCCTTCGGAGGCCAGAAATGGCCCACTTCCCAACTTTCCAGAAGTCGGCAAACGGGCCGTTTCTGGCCTCCGGAGGGCCTTTGCGGGGTGGGAAAGGCCATTTTCGCCCTCCACAGGCTCCTAGAAAGGCTCTGGAGCCTGAGGAGAGTGAAAACAGGCCTTCCAGTCCCACTGGAAGTTGGCAAATGGGCTGTTTCCAGCCTCCGGAGGATTTCCTGGTGGGTGGGGAAGACCGTTTTCACCCACCTCAGGCTCCTAGAAAGGCTCAGGGAGAGCGAAAAATGGGCCTTCTGGTCCCACCAGAAGTTGGCAAATGGACCATTTCTGGCCTCTAGAGGGCCTCTGTGGGGATGGGGAAGGCCATTTTCGCCCTCCCCAGGCTCCTAGAAAGGATCTGGAGCCTTGGAAGAATGAAAAACAGGTCTTCCTCACCCCCATGGAGGCCCTCCGGAGGCTGGAAGAAAGGACCAAAAATCAGCTAGCTGGCACAAGCATGCGCGCCGGAGCTGAGCTAGGACCAATATGGCTTTGAGTGCCCACTAATATGGTTCCGTGTACCATCTATGGCATGCGTGCCATAGGTTCGCCATCATGGTCTTAGGACAACACTGGCTCCCTCGGCTAAGTAATTGAGATGAGCACCTCCCCCCTTAGACTACCTTTTATAGTCTAAATTATCTGTGTTTGGAGAAAGGCAGTTGGAGCATGATTGGCAGTGCACCTTCCTAGTGTGGGACACTTTTGGAGAAAATTTGGAGATTCAAGATCAGATGAAGCACCTGATTCAGATTTTCTTGTATTACAATTTTAGATAGGGAGTTTTTATTAAATATCCAGAAAATGTTTTTGGTCTATTGGAGGTAGAAGCGGCAGCTGGACTTATTTTTGAGCATCTATGAAATATGGAGGTCCCTTGGCTTTTTCATTCTTTGCCTAGTTCAGTAATACAAGAATTTCTACAGAGGCTGTAAAAATCAGGAGTCTGGGTAGCACGTTTTCTGACTTAGCACATGCTTAGGGCAGTTAAGCTGATGCAGGATTTAAACTGATGATATAGCCAATTTTGCTTTCCCCCACTCCAATCTAAATCTTACATCAATCTAGCCATTCTATTGAAGTTAGCTGCAGCTTGCAAAATTTGTTCATGGGAAAAAGTGCTACTAGATTCCTTTTGATTTTTTTACCACCAGACTAACATGGCTGTCTTCCTTCGATACCTTCAAAATTTGAAGTGCCTTCACATCTTTATTCATGTATCTAAGGCAAAGATGAACACTCTTTGCCTCAGGTCTGAGTTCCTGCTGTTATTTGTCCATCATAATTCCTTTTTATCCGTACTTGAGAAATACTTGAGAAGAAAATTCAAAAGGGGTTCCACACAATGTTGATTTGCACCTTGATTCAAAATAAACTTGGAGGTTCTGTCCTAGCAAAATAAAAGAGTATTTGTTTGGTTTTTTTGGATGAGGCTACTAAAATTTGTCAGGAAATAGAAGCAAGATGCCTTTTGTAAAAAACAAAACAATGAAAAGAAGACTGAACAGTTACACACTTGTAAACAATATTGTCAGCTTGAGTCTTACTTTTTATATCCAGCATTGTGGCAAGTTTGTTGCATAAACTCTATTGATTTCATGAATAATCAACAATAGACCATGCCAATGACAGGTTTTATTCCCAGTGACTGCGGTAAGGAATTTTGTAGGTATACAATTCATCTTCACACTCTGTTGGTTGTACATCAAAGGTGGGTTTCAGCAGGTTCTGACCAGTTCTGGAGAACCGGTAGCGGAAATTTTGAGTAATTCGGAGAACCAGTAGAAAAATTCTGACTGGCCCCGCCCCCATCTATTCTCTGTCTCCCAAGTCCCAGCTGATTGGGAGGGAATGGGGATTTTGCAGTAACCTTCCCCTGGAGTGGGGTGGGAATGGAGATTTTACAGTATCCTTCCTCTGCCACGCCCACCAAGCCATGCCATGCCCACCAAGCCACACCCACAGAACCGGTAGTAAAAATTTTTGAAACCCACCACTGTTGTACATGCTGAAACAGAAGTGGAAAAATGAAATCTATAATGATACCTGATGCTAGCAAATGCAAAGACATGTAGATTAATACAATGACAAATAGCAATCTTTGTAGTTTTCCTCGATCTGGAGCTATTTTTGAAGCCTTTTCTGTACTTCATCTTTTTAAAAAAGCAAAACAAACTAGATTCTACAGCCTGCTTATCTGGCTGTAAGTAGAAGCTGACTAAGGTAAAAGAGCAGCACAGATGAAATAAGAATCTTTAGGATTTTTTTTTTGGTCAAGATTAGTCTCAAAATATGTAAATATAGATTATTTTAAAATATATAGTTTTGCACTTTCTAATAATGTAGGAATAAGGACAAAGGCTGTTAATAAAAGGCTTGTAGATAAGGCTAGCTATTCAATAAGTATTGTAATAAGTACTAACTATTGTTACCGAATCATTTTAAGGTAGTTGGGATATAGGTAAATAATTTTCTGTGAAAACGCACTAAAAGCAATTATATTAAATGCATGTGTCTGTCCTCTTCTCTGTTTTCTTAAAGATTCTTGACTGAGATAAAAGCTGACATCTGAAAATTATTGACTGATAGCAACCAATCCTTTTAATAGTGTTTTAACAGTTTGTTTTAGCCCTCATAATGTTCCAATTAATTTAAATTTTTAAGTTCCATTTTACAAATCTCAAAATCCCCCTCCCCCCCATCTTCTTTTGCTTTTAAATGATGCTCCTAATCTTTGGGAGTGCAAAGAAACTGAATAACTTTTACCTGATCAAAATTAAGAGTTAGTTAAGAGAATATTTAAAACTGTCCCAAGTGGGACAATCTCAGTCTTTCTCAATTTGAGGAAGTATCCAAAGAAATTACTTGGAAGTATTCCAAAGTTTCCCTTGGTTTTTTGCATTTGCCCACTGTTTAATGCTTTATATTATATAGAACTTGGCTGCATTCATATTTGTTATGAACTGATGTCTTTTTCTCTGTAAAAGTTGAGATAAATTTCAAGAGAGCTAATATTCAGGTTTAGAGATAAACCTGAGGGAATATATATTAAGCATAGCTGTATTTCCAGGGACTTTTGGTGAGGCCTGTCAAGCTAAATACATATTTCTGGAGAGCATATACGATGAAGGCAGCAAAGACTGAAGAAAGTGAGTAGATTAGTTCTTTGGAACCTCTCAGGATTACAAGAGATTGGGAGATTGTCCACATGTTCTCCAAACGAGTAACTGTCTCCAGCACCCCTGGGTTCCAGGAGACAAAGGGATTATTCATCAAGTTCAAAACCACATTTTATTCTCTCCTTTTCTTTTTCTGAGTTTAATTTGTATTTCCTTTTACTATTGTATTTAAAATTGTTAATGAAAAAAAAACCCAGCAAAAATCATACTGTATTTTCAGTCAAGAGGAATTTTATGTGTTTTGAACATCTATTACAACTGAAGGAGATTTCCTTCAGATGTTCTTGAGCAACAACTCTTGGCATCCTTCACAATTGGCCACACTGGCTAGATTTGGTGGAAGTCGCAGTTCAGAAACTTCATATATTTACTTACTTAAGTATTAAAAGTTTAAAAAAGGAAGATTAAAATTAAGGCAAACTAATAGGAAGTAAGAAGGGGGAAAGAAAAAGAAATCAAAGAGAGTTAAAAGTGTAAGAAAAGAAAGATAAGTAAAAAAAAATTAGAGAAGAAGAAAAAACATAAGTCATTCAACATTGGAGAATGTCAAAAAGGCGAAAGAATGTCAGTGGTGGGTTTCAAATTTTTTTCTACCTGTTCTTTGGGTGTGGCTTGGTGGGCGTGGCTTGGTGGGCATAGCAGGGGAAGGATACTGTAAAATTTCCATTCCCCCCCACTCCAGGGGAAGGATATTGTAAAATCCCCATTCCCTCCTGATCAGCTGGGATTTGGGAGGCAGAGAATAGATGGGGACGGGGCCAGTCAGAGGTGGTATTTACTGGTTCTCTGAACTACTCAAAATTTCCACTACCGGTTCTCCAGAACTGGTCTGGAGAATGTTTAGCAACTTCTACCCACATCAGTGCTTTTCTAATATGAAATGCAGAATCTGGTACAAAGAAAGGCAAATGGTGGCAGATATCGTGGTTGTAAAAGATGACAACTTTTGAACCTGAACATTAGCAAGGTCTGTTCATCTGGTGAATTTTCTTCTTTCTGATGCCAAAGCAGAGTTTCTCTGTCTTTTCTTCTTGCTCCCTTGTCCAGGGATGTTTTCCTCATTCCTCATCTCACGTAAAACTAGAACTGAATCGCAGTATGCTTGGGCATCAAAACCACAGAGGGCTGGGAAATCTCCCTCCTTCCCACAACTCAGTCGTTATACAAGGAAAATATTATTTTGCCAAAGGCCTAATTGTATCACTTTCAGAAAGCTTTTGAAATTAGGCCAAAGGTCTAACATTGTCTGCTTATAGCTTCCTTCTCTCTGCTTTAAATCTCCTGCATTGTTACGTCTCTTAAAATTATACAGATCATTCCTTAGTTCAGTGATAGTTTCTTAATTTAACACTTACCATATTTTTCAGAGTATAAATTGCTCTGGACTATAAGACACACCTATCTTTTTTGGTGAGGAAAACAAGAAAAAGAAATCTGCCTCTGCCTCTGCCTCCCAGCAATTTTGCCTCGTTGCAGCAAACAGCAAATAGCCTGCTTTACTTTCATTTTCGTTTTCAGCATAGCTTGATTGGCACAAGAAAAAAAACCTGCTCCCAGCAATTTACCTCCTTGCAGCAAGCAGCAGAGGCCCATGTAAAACAGCTGAGAGCAAAACAGCTGAGAGTCGGGAGGTCCAATCAACTTGTGCTAATTAGGCTGTGTTGAAGCTGAAATGGGCTGTTTCTTCTTGCTGCTTGCTGCAAGGAAGTAAACTGCTGGGAGGCAGAGGCCAAAGGGTGAGGGCCAGTGGGTGGGTGGGGCTACATTTGGTGTATAAAATGCACCTATATTTTCACCTCCTTTGAGAGGGAAGAAGGTGCATCTTATACTCAGAAAAATACGGTAATTATTTGTCCTTCCTGGAAAAGATTCTGCTTCCTGGTATCTCCAGGGAAGGCTGATAAAAATGCCAAGGAACTGATGTTAGTCTAAGAAATACTAGATGGACTGGGTCAACATTTGCTTGGGGTCAAGGCTGGTTCTTAGAGCCATCTCTTTTATATTTGTGTGTCACCTTTCAAGCCATAAGGCTATTTTTCAACATCTAAAATGTTGCTACAAAGCTACCTGGAGGAGATGTGTGTGTGTACGGATGAATAAATTCATCCCTCTTCACAATCGCCTACAAGATTGGCAGATTGGCAGAGTGTAGCTTTTAAAAAGAACTTTGCAAGTAGAAGCCACTTCACAGCCACTGGGGTTTCAGATTCTTTTAAAAGAGCTTTTTGGTGTCTAACTTTGTCTCCTTTATCTATGGTCAATTTCTTTGGGAAATAGGTGTAAAAGGATGAGCAAGTGTCCTGGATCTGCTTGGTTTAACCAGTATTTAAAATCTGATGAAAGCATGCTTTTACAAAATTCCATCACAAAGAAGTAAACAAAAGATACAAGTTGACCTTTTCATCCTAGACAAGATCAGCAAGCACAGGTTATATTAATTTGATTTCAGAGTGGGGGGGATGGAGGAATGGGATAAATTTATTTCCTTTATAAATCAGAAAGAGTTCAAGCAGAGTACAGCATATTGCTGTGTTTCATTTATGAAACGGCTAAATTGTAGTCATGGAAGTTTAGTGATTGAAGAATATATTTCAGACCAGGCAGCATCTTGATTGCAGTTGGAACCAATCTGAATATTGAATATTGTTTTCTCCCAATTGGTATTTATATAATCAAATCTACATGCTCTGTAAAAATTTTACTGGGGATTTTTGAAATCTTTCTTCCTTTCTTAGGCAAAAAAAACTCCAACTGTTTTGCTTACAATGGAAACAAAAACTTTAGACAATAGTCTTCAAGCTTTTGAAATTCAAGGTATATACATTTGTTTCATCTCTTTTTATATTACAATCTAGAAGATCCTGGAAGACAGAAGGCAGGAAATTGTTAGTTTATGATGGGCCACATAAGTATACTTACAAACAGCCTCTTGGAATGTAAGCTTTTGTAAGTAATTGACCATCATCACTATAGCTAGCCTAGAGCTACACTTCTGGCTCAGCTGTTAATAAATTCACAAGTCTCAGGGAAGCAAAAGCTAATCCATGTTTATCCCTATGCTGATCTCCCTTTCTATCCATTTCCCTGAATTCATCTTCTGCTGATAAGGTAGACAAATCTCTTAACTTTCACCTTTAATCCTAATTATTGACTTATTTCTTGCAACATTTAGCTGACACCTCCATTCCTGCCGCCCTGTCACTCAAAACATTTTGTCTCAGACAAAACAAATGCTATTTAGGGCTTTGAAATGTTTAAACCAGAGGTGGTATTCAGCAGGTTCTGACTGGTTCTGGAGAACCGTTGGCAGAAATTTTGAGTAGTTCGGAGAACCGGTAAATACCACCTCTTACTGGCCCCGCCCACACATATTCTCTGCCTCCCGAGTCCCAGCTGATCGGAAGGAAATGGGGATTTTGCAGTAACCTTCCCTTGGAGTGGGGAGGGAATGGAGATTTTACAGTATCGTTCCCCTGCCACGCCCACCAAGCCATGCCACACCCACCAAGTCATGCCTGCAGAACCAATAGTAAAAATTTTTGAATCACCACTGGTTTAAACCATGGTATCACACACTGAAAAGAACTAACAATCATGGTAACTTTCAGTGTAATTATGACATGATTCCACTCCTATGAGGCAAAGACACTGTACTTTGCCTCATAGGAATTTTTTTAATGCTTTTCAAAAATAGTAACCTTACTAGCAGTATAATATTGTACAGATAACTGTACAATACCTAAATCAGATGATTAGGCCCAAATTGTATAATAAACAGAATTGTGCTGACATGCATCCTTTACTCCTACCTCCCACATATTCAAGGATACTACAGTAATTAGTTGACACTCAGTTCCTGATTTTTTAGTAACTAACAGCAAGTCTGTATTTAAACTCAGCTTGCTCATACTCATTTAATCAATTACGAAGCCCACATAATGGGCTATCAACCATTTCTTTGGTGTTTAATGATGAAGAGCAATAAAATAGTGTGACAATTATGTATTGGTTTCATTTGTTTCAAAATGCCTAATGATGACTTCTAGCAACTTTACATAGAAATAGTCTAATATAAAGATTTATAATTTAAGGAGTCATGGTGTCAAAACAGTGGTTCCCCTCCCAACTTTCTAGAAATCGCCTAACAGGAACGGCCAGGATGTCTGCAAATCAGCATTTTCATTATACTTTCTCTTTCAGTCTTCTCCAAATTCCAGAATTTTAAAAAGTCAGTAAAGTTAATAAAAAATCAGCCTAGCTTCAAAAGAGTAAATACACATCTCTTACTTTGGCATCGAGTGAACATGAGGTGATACAGTGTTTGCTTGCATGAAAACAGCCTCTCACTGAAAACAGAAAAAGGGAGAAAAATTGTTGCTTAACCTACTTCTTCCCTGTTTATTTTCTATAAATAACAGAGTTTGGAGGTTTAGGGCTGACTTCATTTTTTTCCCCATCCTTTTTGCCTGCATGTTGCAGTGTCATGGTCTATCTGAATTGTTCAGATCAGTTCTTTCCCACTCTTCTTTTTCTATGACGTGTGCTCCTTTCCTCTTTTTATCCCAAAAGTAATAGAGTAATTCATCATGCCATATCCAGATCTGATCAGAGCCTCTTCCCCTGTCTGCAATTTTATCTCAAGTCAGGAGGTCTTCCTTCAGGACCATATCCTCTGGCTTGTTTCAGTTTGCTCTGTAATTCTCACCACCATCCGTTATGCAGCCCAGACCCCACTATGCATCAGCTCAAGAATGATTATCTAGCCAGAGAAATCAATAAACAGAAGCACTATTAATAACAGCCCTTATAAAGGGAATGCCAAAATGATTGTTATGTTCTGTTATGAATGCAAAACCATCACAGAGAGGAAAGCATCAGAAACCGATTAGAATTAAATCTTTCAGACACTATTATTTAGGGTTCATTAATAGTCCGGTGTCAACACCTTAAGGCAGCTGTGTGCTAATAGCATTTTGGGGGTGGGATGCCTAAAATTATAAAAGTTTAGTGTATAAGCAGCAGAGCCTTCAGGTCTTCCAGCCTTGGCTTGGTCAGGATCAATCTACTCAGTGGCTCTTAATAGTGAATGAAAAAGTTCTGATCACAAAAGAATCTTCAAACTTCGTTGCTTTAAAAAGCAGCTCTTTAAACCAAGGAAGGGCAAGAGGGAACATATGGACATTGTGAGTTTTCTATTTAAAATGCCCTGAGATCTCCATATTATACCACTAATTAGCAAAGTTCTATGACACATTTATTTTTCAAAAACAAGATTTAAATTGGGTATGTACCACACTTATTTTAAGGTGGAAAAATCCACAACCCTATGTTTATTTGGTGATGAACATAGTTAATGGTCCTTCCCCCTTCTATTTTCTATTTTCTTCACAACAACAGCCCTATGAAGTGAGCTAGGCTGAGGGAAAGTGACTGTCCCAAGGTCACCCAACTGGTTTTCATGGCTAAGGCAGGACTAGAACTCATAGTCTCTTACTTCCTAGCCTGGTGCCCTAACCACTACACCAAATTGGTTCTCCAATTAGCCCTTAAAAAATTAGCCCTGATTCTTTTAATGATGCCATTATACTGTTATTCCCCACTTTAAACATACAAGACTGTTGAGATTAGTGATGAATGGAAACCGTGACATAAGAATATTCATTTACACTCTTCTGTAGTTTTCATCCAAAGTGTATTTATTTAAATTGAGTCTAATCTGATTTTCAAATTGGCAATTTTAAAATGGGTGGACTTGGACTCACAGAATTGCTGGCTGGAAAAAATTTATCAGTTCAAGTCCATACATCTCAAAGTTGCCAAACTTTAAAAACACTAGTCTAATCTAACCAGAGAAATTTGCATCCAGCTAGCATATTTGAAACTGCAGGCTGTAATAATTTTCTCTAAATTATCATCGCTGGCTGCCAGCAGTTTGGCAGTTCGGGTCTCACCGGCTCAAGGTTGACTCAGCCTTCCAAGGTCAGGTAAAATAAGGACCCAGATTGTTGGGCGCAATATGAGTTTGCAGGATTCAACCAGCATACAAGTAAATAATTCAGCAGAATTCATTTATAGAAGAAACTTCTTTATATACAATAATATAAAATATGCAGTTCTTTCACAGCACAAAATGGAAGCAAGAATGGAAGCAAGCTAGTGCCAGTGCACTCAAGCTCTTATATGCAGAAACACTTAAACTAAGCCACGCCCAGGCTCCAAACTGTCTGAATCACCAAACAGTCCCCATTGGCTGACCTGTAGCCATGTCTATTCCAATTCATGAACTCTTATATATTGACAATATGCTGACTCTGTAATCACTTAGAGAGGGCTGCAAAGCACCGTGAAGCAGTATATAAGTCCAACTGCTTGCTAATTGCTAATTTCACCATCACTAGAAATTCAATAGTAATGAGGCAGAATGAGCTTCCATTATTATACTGTAAAATTTTGACATTGAAATAGAAAAGATCCCAAACATTCTTCAATTGTGAAAGGCTGAACAACAAGACAACAGTGGACAAAATTTAAGCACGGGAATGTTAAAGTAAGGAATGCATATCACAGTTGGCATTCTTCCAGGTGGCTGCTATTCTAGTCTGTTTATGAAGATGGGCAATATCTCAAGATGAACGCTAGTTTGATGCAATAGTAGTTAATGTATCAGGCTAGAAACCAGGTGACCATGAGTTTTAGCCCCACCTTAGGCACAAAACCAGCTTCGACCAGTCACTTTCTCTTAGTCCTAGGAAGGTGGCAGTGACAAACCAGTTCCAAAAAACCTTGCCAAGAAAACTATAGAGACTTATTCAGGCAATGTCTGAGAATTGGGCAACACTGACAGAAAAAAAATATATCTGAGGACAGGATTGCCAAAAAGACTCTAAGAGTTATTAACCTAATCTTGGGTAGCTTCTTTTCTGGTAATACTGTACTACTAACTAGAGCATACAAAACATTTGCTAGACCAATTCTTGAATACAGCTCATCTATCTGGAACCCGCACTACATAACAGACATTAATACAATTGAGCAAGTCCAGAGGTATTTTACGAGAAGAGTCCTCCACTCCTTGGCTCGCAACAGAATACCTTATGCCACCAGGCTTGAAATTAAGGGCTTAGACAATTTAGAACTTCGCCGCCTTCGGCCTGACCTAAACATAGTACACAAATGTATCTGCTACAACGTCCTACCTGTCAATAACTACTCCAGCTTCAACCACAACAATACACGAGCACACAGTAGATATAAACTTAAGGTAAACCGTTCCAAACTCGATTGCAGAAAATACGACTTCAGTAACAGAGTGGTCAATGCCTGGAATGCACTACCTGACTGTGGTTTCTTCCCCAAACCCCCACAAGTTTAACCTTAGACTGTCTACTGTTGACCTCACCCCATTCCTAAGAGGTCTGTAAGGGGCGTGCATAAGCACACCAACGTGCCTACCGTCCCTAATGTTCCTATTTATTCGTATCCATTTCATGTATTCATAATCATAATCATGTTTATGCTTATATATGTAATCTTATATATTCTTGACAAATAAATAAATTAAATAAATAAATAGATTAGTTACAACCGAGCCTCCCAAACATATTCTATTCTATTCTATTCTTGATCTTCATTATATCACCTGATCTTTAGGCTACTGAGCCATAAGATTTTTTCCCTACTTTCTTTCCTTAAGGATATCTCTGAGGGAATTAGCAGATTTTCTGATCCCATACACAGCCATAGCACATATTTGAGAAGCCTGAATTCAGTAGGCCCTGTTTCACTTTTTCAAGATATTGTAAAACTTACCAGGGAGCAGTTCACCATGTCTATGTTGTTTATGGGCTTATCGTAGGAATGTAACGCAGTCCATAGTTTATACAGAAAATGAAAACCTGCTACGAAAAGAGACTGCCCTACGTCTCATGAGTTGGTTTTCTCCTCAGGTGGTTTTCAGTATTGCTCTCCATTCCCAGCTAGATGTTAGAATTGTCGCCTCTTATTTCACAAAGAATCCAAGTTGCCTTTAAACAGACCAGTAAAACAGAGTTGGGGGTGTGCGCAGGGGAGGGAAGCACTGGTACCACTCGCTAGCATTTCTGTGGAAAATAATAATTCACAGCTGACTTCTGCAGCGGTTTGAGATTTATGCTAGCTTTTACAAACACTCACTCTCTGTCTTTTGTGTTTGCTTTGAATGCTGAAATGGTGGTCTATAATCCTCATGAAAAAAAGATGCCTTCAGTTAGCAGGATATTTATTTTTCCGAGCCCTAGATAATGCAGAGGGAGGTAAAGGGATGCCATTCAAATGGCTGGATAACAGATGCTAGTTTATTTGTGCAGAAGATTAAAGATTGCTGTCTATTACCTTAGGAGGAAAGTATTTTCCTCCTATTGTATTTTTCAGCACAGGACAAGAGGCTGGGAATTCCATGAATAGATGCTACAATCTGGATTAATATATCATTTGAAGAACCTGAGCAATTGCATTGAATCTTTGTGCCAAATTTTATATTAAGTGCCAGTTCCTGCCCGCTACACTTCTAATCAAAGCAGAGGAGATAAAAATGCAAGTTCCTGTGACATTAAGATTTGAGTCTGCATGATGAGAAAAAACTACTCTCTATACTACCTCTTGTGACAGGAATACTGGCTGATATACTGCCCCCTGCTCCTATACTTTAAAATGTGTCTACCCCGGCAAGAAGCTTATATTTTTACCCCATTCATTCACTCATTCATTACAGGTAGTCCTCGACTTACAACAGTTCATTTAGTGACCATCCAAAGTTACAACGACACTGAAAAAAGTGACTTATGTCTGTTTCTCACATGAACATTGTAGCATGGTCATGTGATCAAAATTCAGATACTTGGCAACTGTCTCATATTTATGATGGTTGCAGTGTCCCAGGGTCATGTGATCACCTTTTATGACCTTCTGACAAACAAAGTCAAACGGGGACTCCAGATTCACTCAACAACTGTATTAGTAACTTAACAGCTGCAGTGATTCACTTAACAACTGTGGCAAGAAAGGTTCTAAAATGGGGCAAAACTCACTTAACAAAATGAATTTTGGGTTCAGTTGTGGTCCTATGACGAGGACTAACTATAATTCATCGTATTTATATAGCTGCCTATCTCACAAATAAATGGACAGCATATACCAAAGCTAAAAATAATATTGATATTATTATCAAAAATTTATTTTTATACTTTTAAAGAGAAGATCAAGTGTTAATTATGCTGGGGCCATCTCAATATTTCACAAGTTCCCTGAGATCCTCAGGCCAGCTCTTGAGGAACTCCCAGAAAGTTAAAAGGGATGCAACCAGCCTCACTTTTTTGGGGGGGGGAGGAATGCTCCATTAAATAGAGGTCACAGCAGAAAAAAACTTCTACCTAGGAGCCACAAGTGAAACTCCTTAGCTAAGAGGACTTGCAGCCCTCTCTACTGGATCTGGTGGGACAGCAGATGTAATCAGGAGAGGCAGTCCCTTAGATAATCCATTCCCATGCCATGTAAGGCTTTAAAGATTAAAACTAGCATCTTGAATTGGACACAGAAAGGACTGATAACCAATGCAGCTCCTGGAGCAAAGATGTAATGAAAAGAAGCATGCTTAACTGCCTGTGCTGCTGCATTTTGCACCAATTGAAACTCCTGGATGCTCTTCAATGCCAGCTCCATGTAAAGCACATTACAATAGTCCACCAAAGAGGTGACCAGGGCGTGAGTGACCATGAATAGAGCCTCTTGATCTAGGAACAGGTGCAAATGATATACAATACAAAGTTGAGAAAAGGCCCTCTTAGCTCTGATTGCCCACCTGTTCCTCAAGTCTAGAACTCCTAGATTGCACATAGGATCTGTTTGGAGCAGTGCAACCTCTTCCAGCACCAAACATCATGTAGTCCCAAAACGGGTAGACAGAGGTGAATTTCAGCAGGTTCTGACCAGTTCTAGAGAACCAGTAGTGGAAATTTTGAGTAGTTCCGAGAACCGCTAGTAAAAATTCTGACTGGCCCCGCCCCCATCTATTCTCTGCCTCCCAAGTCCCAGCTGATTGGGAGGAAATGGGGATTTTGTAGTATCCTTCCCCTGGATTGGGATGGGAATGGAGATTTTACAGTATCCTTCCTCTGCCACGCCCACCAAGCCATGCCACACCCACAGAACTGGTAGCAAAAAAATTTGAAACCCACCACTGCGGTAGATCCCAGAACCTAAAGCCATTCTGTCAGGATTCAACTGAAGCCTATTGTGTCCCATCCAGACCCCCATAGTTTCCAGGCCCTGTGATGATACATCCACAGCATCACTTAGTCTGCCTGGGATAGAGATATATAATTGGCAATGGATGAATTTACCCAGTGGCCTCATGTAGATATTGCATAGAAGTGGGGAGAGAACTGATTCCTGTAGCACCCCACACAGTAGGGGCCAAAGGCAGGATCTCTCCCCCAAAATCCCCACTAACTGGAATCCTTCTCAAAGAAAGGAGGAAAACCAGTCCTGCATTGTGTTACCCAACCCTGATCCCCTGAGTGAATTCAGAAGAAACCATTATTGATGGTGTTAAACATCACCTAGAGATCAAATAAGACAAAGATGGATGCCCAATCCTCAACCCACCCATGCCGGAGGTCTTCTCAAAGAATGACCATCTTTTCTGTCTCATGCTTGGGTCTGATTCTTGATTGAAAATGAACAACCCTCTGAAGATGTTGTGCAACATTCCCAACACTTTTCCCCAGAAAGGGAAGTTAGATACTCAACAAAAATGGTCCAGTATAATGAAATCAGCAATGGTTTCTTGAGGAGGTGCTGATCCAAACCTCCTTAAGAAGTAATGGGACACCAACACCAACAGATGAAGAAGTGATAAAAAAAGTTTTAGAATATGCTGAGATGGACAAGTTAACAAAAGAAATTAAAGAAAAAGAAGAGACAGATTACTATACAATTTGGAATAAATGGTATGAATGGCTTGAGAGCAGAAATAAAAAACAACACAAATAGGGGAGAATATAAAATGTAAAATATGTAGGTAACATACATATGTGTGTGTGTGTATATATATATATATATATATATATATATATATATATATATATGCTAATTGTTTTAAAGGGGAAAAAAGTTAAGCATTAACGGGTTTTTCAGGCATCTGAAACAAATCAGGGGTGAAATGCTCCCAGTTTGGACCAGCTCGGGCTAGTAGGTAGCAATGATGGCTGGTGGTTCAGAGAACCGGTAACGATGGCAGCTGGAGGCTCCACCCACCCCAACTCCGGCCTTGCAGTGGAGCTGCTGCCTGCTCGCCCTTCACCACGTGGTGTATCCTACTGCTCAACTTTCTCCCGCGGCTGGCTGTCAGGGAAGGCAAGCGCCTGAAAGTTATTGGAGTTGCTCATTCTCCTTCTTGAATGAGCCACTCTGGTCCATGCATCGGCTGCACAAGCGCACACCGTTTCTTTAATTCAGCGGCAGGTTCGGTGTGTGCTTTTGTAGCCCACACTGGTCCACTGTGTGCACGTGGACCAGAGCAGCTCATTCAAGAAGGAGAATGAGCGACTCCAGTAACTTTTGGGCACTTGCCTTCCCTGACAGCCAGCCATGGGAGAAAGGTGAGCAGTAGGAGTCGGGGAATGGTGCATTCCCTGACCCCGGGGAATGGGGCGAGTGGGCGGAGCCGCGTGGCGAAGGGCAAGCAGGCAGTGGCTCCAGGCAAGGCCGGAGTCAGGGAATGGTGCATTCCCTGACTCCGGGGAATGGAGTGGGTGAGTGGAGCTGCAGGAGAAAGGTAAGGACATGCCGGCAGAATAGAAATTTAATTTTTTCCCCCTACTGGGTTCTGTGGGCATGGCTTGGTGGGAGGGAGTCTTGTGACTGAGTGGGCGTAGCTGTGAGTGACATTGAGTTGGCCACACCCACTCAGTCATAGGACACCCCCCCCACCAAGCCACTCCCACAGAACCGGTAGGGAAAGATTTTAGATTTCACCCCTGAAACAAATATATAGAAATATATAAAATTAAGGCTATTAGGATTAGAAAATACATTGTAATCAATCAAAAAGGGGACAATGAAGAAAATGAAACAATATGAGAGACATTGGGGAGAGGGAGGGGAGTCACAGTGGAAAGCAGACCACGAAGAAACACTTGTTAAAAAGAGGATATATTTATATGTTGTATGTTATGTGTTTGTCAGAATGTGTAGTAATTAAACAATAAAACTTTTTTTTAAAAAAGTAATGGGATAACCCCCTCAACCAAAGAAGAATTTATCACCACTAGAACCAGGGGTGGCATTCATTTACCTTCGCTACTTGTTCACAAATATGAGCACAGGCGCCACCTCCCCACATGCTCAGAGCCTTCCATGCATGCGCAGAGGGTCAAAAACAGGACGTGATGGCGTCCGGGCGGGTGGGTGAAGCCTCCCACAGCCACCACTACTGGTTTGCCCGAACCGGATAGAACCTGCTGAATTCCACCACTGACTAGAACCCTTTCACACAACACCTTCTATACTAACTTAAGAAGCCAGGAGAATCATTAATCTAAGGAGCAGATGGCTGAACTGCTGTGAATACTTTTGATTACAAAAGATCAAGGTGTTGCCACAATCATAACAATACTTTTTCCTTGAAAAGCTATTAGTCGCATTGTACCACAGAAATTCCACACTTTATAGTGAATAACCCCCCCCCCCCATGTTACAATGAATATATTCTTATCAATAATTCTATCAATTATGGATTGTTCTATCTAATAAAACAATTACTTCCGTATCTTCCTTAAACATCTAATTGAACTTCCAATATTCTCATAAAATCCATGTAGATTACTCACCAAACCTTTAATACTTGTTTTTGATTCCCCCGCCTCCCCCAGGGACTAGCATTAGGCAGAAGGTGACTTCCTTCATTTGGAGCTGAAAGTACAGAAAACTGTTACATATAATTTGGAGGTTGAAAATTAGTTGTGCCACACCAAGCAAAAAAAGGTTGACCCCATTGATTGAGAAGCAGCTGGAGATTCTGTAGAGTCAGAGTAATTGTAAATTAGCAGAGAAGAAATGTTGGGTTGAGTGATGATTGCAGACCATGAAGTTCAGAAGTTAGATAAGGTTTGCCCAATCTTGAAAGGAAAAAAAAAATGGAAAGAAAATGGAGTTGCTAAGAGTTCAGGAAATTAACTATCAGAATCTGGAAATGAAGAAAGATAAGGGAGAAACAATGCTGTTAAAAATCTAAAACAATGACAAACCACTTCTGTATTGTTAAGAAAATTACAGTACTTGGACACACCTAACTAGTCACTGGGAGATAAACTTAACGTAATCTTTGTTTTTACAACAAGAAACCTAAAAGCAGTCTACTGTAATTATTCGGAGAAGTATCGCAATAGCAGTAGTGTACATTAATTTTGATTGTGACTTATCTGTTTGTTTAATCAGTGATGTCATCAAAGTAAACAAAACTCATGCAGATGTCACCAGGTCATGACCCTAATTAGATTTATTCCTTTATTATATCCCACCTTTATTATTATTTTTTTAAATAACTCAAGGCAGAGAACCTATCATATTACAGCAACCTTATGAGGTTCACTGGGCTGAGACAAAGAAATTGGTTCAAGGTCATCCAGCTGGCTTTCATGGCTAAGATAGGACGAAAACTCACGGTTTCCTGCTTTCTAGCCTGGTGCTTTAATCACCAGACCAAAAGTCAGGATTCCTACTGGACTGCTTTACAAAGCCTTAGTAACACCACACTTGGAACACTGCATCCAATTCTGGTCACCAGAATAAAAAAAATGATATTGAGACTCTGGAAAAAGTGCAAAGAAGATGCAAAAATGATTAGGGGGCTGGAAGCTAAAACACAGAAAAAACAGTTGCAGGAATTGGGTATGTCTAGTCCAGTGATGGCTAACCTTTTTGCCATCAAGTGCCAAAAGCAGGGGGAATGCGGGGGGGGGGGGTCACACACACGTGTGCCCACACTCATAATTCTATGTGCCCCTCCCCCTGCGCATGCGTGCACGACTCCCCTGCACTCCCCCCGCTTTTGGTACACAATGGCACAGTGGGCCAGGTAGGCCCGTTTTTCGCCTTCCCCAGGCTCCACTGAAAAACTTGAAAGTTCTGATAACACCTACCTGAGAGTCTTGGGTAGTCCTTTAGTTCTTAAAGAACTAAAGTGTAAAATTGCTGCAAAAATATGTAACTTAGCCCTCAAATTAGAAAACCGGAATATAGCCACTGCAACATCAGGTTTTACAAAGGGATCCAGGAAAGCTCAAAGAAGTTGGAGGCCACTCTGTTTAGCACATGTTCTGGGATGTGTATAATCATCATCATCATCATCATCATCAAGATCAAGAAACACCTGATTAAAAAATACAGGCTCAGCACAAGAAGAAATGATGAAGCATTGGAAATTGTGAAGCAGCAGATAACAGCGACAGAAAGAAAAATTGAAAGATACAAAGCCAGAGTCATCCGGTACAAACAAAATCAATTGTTCCAATCAGACCAAAGACGGTTCTATCAGAGTCTGAATCAGACGGGGGATACAAAAATTGAAAAACCTGAGAAAGTGGCAACTACTCAGTTTTGGAAAGACCTGTGGGAGACTGAGAAATGTTACAAGAATGCTGGGTGGATAAGAGACTTTGAGATGAAATTCTCCAAGAACAAAATGGACCAACTGAAAATAACTACTGAAATGATAAGCAACAGAGTGAAAAAAAGTCAAGAACTGGACATCGCCGGGCAATGATCAACTGCATGGCTTTTGGCTCAAATACCTGACCAGCCTGCATTGAAAAATGGCCAAACAATTCAATGAGATGCTGCAAACAGGAAAGATCAGTGAATGGTTAACAGCTGGGAAAACCTACTTGATACAGAAGGATCCAGCAAAAGGGGCAACACCTGCAAATTACAGGCCAATAACATGTCTGCCAACCATGTTCAAGCTGCTAACTGGCATTATAGCTGACAGGATCCAGGACTACCTAGAAGCAAATAACATCTTGCCAGTAGAGCAGAAAGGAAACAAGCAAGGGAGCAGAGGCACGAAAGCTCCTGATTGACAAAATGATTCTAGAGAACTGCAAAAGCTGAAAAACAAATCTGCATACAACTTGGATTGACTACAAGAAAACATTCGACTCACTACCGCACTACCGATGTCATCGGAATATGCAAGTGCACTGGTACTTTCATTGCAAATGTGATGAAACACTGAAAACAGAACTGTTTATTGGAATTGAAAGCTACAGATTGGTCAACATCAAAAGAGGGATTTTCCAGGGTGATTCTTTGTCACCTCTGCTTTTCATCATTGCCATGAGCCCTCTGTCAACAATTTTACAGAAAACTAACCTGGGTTATCAAACTGCTAAAAATTCACAGAAAATCTCTCACCTGTTGTACATGGATGACCTGAAGTTATACAGAAAATCAGAAACTGAAATCCAGTCACTGATCAACATAGTTCGAATTTTCAGCACTAACATCAGCATGGAGTTCAGCCTGGACAAATGTGCCACAGTGGCACTGAAGAAAGGGAACGTTGTACAAAGGGATGGAATTGAAATGCCCAATGGACAAACCATCAAGTGCCACCAACCCAAAGCCTACAAATACCTGGGCATACTGCAGCTGGACAATATCAAGCATGGGCAAGTGAAAAATGTGGTCAGCAAAGAATACACACAAAGGATCAGGAAACTTCTAAAAAGCAAACTGAATGGCGGTAACACTATCAAGGCTATAAATACCTGGGCCATACCTGTCATCAGATATAATGCTGGGATCATAAACTGGACACAGGCAGAGCTGGACAGCCTGGATAGGAAAACAAGAAAACTGATGACCATACACTATGCGCTGCACCCGCATAGTGACGTTGACAGGCTATATTTGCCCAGAAAAGCAGGCGGTAGAGGACTTCTGCAAGTGAAGCAGACAGTCGAAGAAGAGACGCATGCGCTGGCAGATTATGTGAAAGATAGTATTGAACCAGCTCTGCTGGAGGTCAACAAGAGGAAGCTGCTCAAAGTGCAGCAAACCAAGACTCAATATAGGAAAACAGCGATGCAAACTCGGACTGACAGCTGGTGTAACAAAGCACTGCATGGACAGTTCCCTGAGAAGATCCAGGGAAAAGTAGATAAGGAAAAGACCTGGTTATGGCTGACCAACAGAACACTGAAGAAAGAGACAGAAGGCTTGATTCTTGCAGCCCAGGAACAAGCCATCAGAACGAATGTAATCAAAGCCAGAATAGAAAAATCTGCTGATGACCCCAGATGCAGACTCTGCAAAGAAGCAGATGAAACCATTGATCATATACTGAGCGGTTGCAAGACAATAGCTCAGACTGACTACAAACAACGTCATAACACAGTCGCTCAGATGGTCCACTGGAACTTGTGTCACAACTACCATCTGCCTGTAGCAAAGAACTGGTAGGATCATAAGCGTGAAAAAGTGGTCGAAAATGAGCATGCAAAACTACTGTGGGACTTCCGAATACAGACTGACAAAGTTTTGGAACACAATACCCCGGATATCACAATTGTGGAGAAGAAAAAAGTGTGGATCGTCGACATTGCCATACCTGGTGACAGCAGAATTGACGAGAAACAACTTGAAAAAGTCACCAGATATCAGGACTTGAGAATTGAACTGCAGAGACTCTGGCATAAACCAGAGTTGCCTAGGTCTTTAGGCACAGCACCCAGTGTGTCGAGTACCACTTAAAAGCACTTAAAAACAATTGACACTGACAAGATCACCATTGGTCAGTTGCAGAAGGCCACCTTACTGGGATCTGCTCGCATAATCCGCTGATACATCACACAGTCCTAAACGCTTGGAAAGTGTTCGACTAGTGATTTGGGATACGAAATCCAGCATGGTCATCTCGTTTGCTGTGTATACTGTCGTCGTCGTCATCATCATCATCATCATCATCATCTGGAACACAACACGCCAGATATCACAGTTGTCGAAAACAGAAACGTACAATTTATTGACATTGCTGTACCAGGAGATGCCAGAGTCAAAAAAAAGAACTGGAAAAAATCATGAAATATTGCGACCTGGCCATCGAAACTACACGGCTATGGATGAAACATGTAACCGTGATACTCATTGTCATCGGGACACTTGGTACCATGTCCAAGAATTTTATAAGGTACATCAGCAAATTGCAGCTTCCTGCAATAACACCAGTAGAACTGCAAAAAACTGTGCTATTTGGAACATCGTACATCTTAAGAAGGTACTTGGCTGATACTTAGGACGCTGGTAGCAACCCTTATCAACCATTAGCACCAATCAATGATATTTGTGATGCATTTTTGAATGTTCAGTTGACTGAGTTTCATATTTAATGAATAAAAGAAATCATCATCATCATCATCATCAAAGTACATAGAGGAAGAAGCCTTGTTGAAAGAAAATTAGCATAGTTTTTATAAAAGTAAATCCTGCCTTACGAAACTTACAGCTTTTCTGAGTGTCAGTTGGCACATGGATGGAGATGATCATGTTGATACTGTATACAGGTAGTCCTCAATTTATGGCCACAATTAAGCTCAAAATTTCTGTGGCTAAATGAGACATTTGTTAAGTGAATTTGCCCTATTTTACAACTTTTTTGCCCCAGTTGTTAAGTGAATCTATGCAGGTGTTAAGTTAGTAGCATGGTTGTTAAGTGAATCTGACTTCCCCATTGACTTTGCTTGTGAGATGCTTGCAAAAGGGGATCACATGACCCTGGGACCCTGCAACTGTCATAAATATGAGTCAGTGGACAAGCATCTGAATTTTGATCATGTGACCATGGGGATGCTGCAACGGTCGTGTGAAAAATGGTCATGTCACTTTTTTCAGTGCCGTTGCAACTTTAAACAGTCACTAAATGAACTGTTGTAAGTCAAGGACTATCTGTACTTCAATTTTCAGAAGGCCTTTGATAATATTCCTCATCAAAGATCTTGAGTAAACCTTTACAGTCATGGAATAAGTATGCTTTTAAAGATTGCTACTTGTTTAAAAATCAGAAAATAAAAATAAACAAACAATAACCTCAATGGAGCTAGATGCAAAGTGGGAAACACATCAACCCCCTAAAGTGAAAATGTGCTATTTGTTTATTAAGATAATTCTTAATAAGAGGTGAGATGTGTGCAAGCTAAATTTGCAAATGATAGCAAAAAATACATGGTTGTGAAAATCAGAAATGATTGTAAAGATTTTAAAAAGAATATCTTTATATTGGGAGAATGGTCAACTAAATAACAAATGAGGTTCAATGTAATTAAGTATAAAGTGATATCTGTTGCACCAAACCCAACCCAACCCAACCCAACCCAGACCAGACCAGACCAGAAAAGACCAGACCAGACCAGACCAGACCAGACCAGACCAGACCAGACCAAACCAAACCAAACCAGCTTCCCCCCCCCCCCAAGAGGCAACTGGATTTTCTGTTTTTTCTTCAGAGATAGCTGAAGAAGCTTCTTGGATGAGAAGGGAAATGTCTTCAAAGAAAAAACCTCTTGAAAAAAAGTACATTTGGGACAACCATGACCTGGATGACTGAGAATCTCCCTAGACAAACCAAAACAACAATAAGAGCCCGAATTTCAGGTACATACATACTGCTGGGATGAGCTACATGTAATTAATCAGGAAATTGTGTTAGGGTCACCATAAATAACTCAATGAAGATTCATGTTTATTCAGTAGGAGGCATCAGTGAAAAAGGCAAACTCTATGCCAGGGATCTTTAGGAAAGCGGCTAATATAAAATTTCCAAAATTCTAATAGCCATATATAGATCAATCCATGCCTACATTTACATCACCACATTTGAGAAAGAGCTGGAAACATGAACCATGGATTCAGCCATGTATAGGAAAAGTCTGTGTGAGAACTTTTGACACTAGAAGATGACTAAAAGAGGGATGATTGAGGTAAATGTAATTTTAAAAAAAGCAGAGAGGGAGAATTCCCCCCTTTTCTCAAAACACCAGGACCAGGAGTAATCCAATTAAGCTGTTTGATTAGCTTTAGAATCTAATTTAGATTTAGAACAGCAACAGCAACAAAAATCTTCACAAAGTACATAATTAACCTGTGGAATTAACACCAAGAATTTGGATGGCTTTAAAAAGGGATTGGATATATCCAGAAAAGTTTTGTGACCCCGACTCCCGAGCCTGTCCAAACAGAGGAAGAGGACTCAGAATGTGATGGGGAGGAACTGACAAGGCCTCCCTCTCTAGGACCCTCCTCTCTGGCAATGCCTCAGGTTCCATCCGAAGGCCAAGAGGAACAGCCTGGAATATGCCAGGAGGAAAGCATATTGGAACAACAACAGATAGGGAGCGAGGATGATGAATCCTGGCTTGATCCCAGGCAGCGTCGGAGGGAGAAGCGTACGCAGCAACGAAAGAGGCGTAGGAGGGCCAGAGATTGAGCTGAGCCACACCCCACAAGGAATAAAAGTGGGTGTGATTGCTCTTCAGGCTTTGTAACGGTCAAAGTTAGAAACCTGAGAGTCACATTGTGTTACCTGAAATCTGGCTTGTGCATATTTGGATTGGACCTTGGCTAACTCTTGGATTACTTTTTGCTACTGAAACGGACTGAGGAGAAATTTTCTCTTGCTGACTGTGAGTGAAAACTGACTTGGCAGGCATTTCGCAGTGTACTGCCAAAACTCTTATCTGCAAGAGTTTCTAGTTTGATTGCTTAATAAAATCTTGGCAGGCATGCCTGGTTGTGTGTTTGCCTGTGTGGGGAAGGGGGACAGAACAAAAAGTTCATGCTACCTCCCAAGTGGGAGCAGTGTACCTCCAAAAACTAGCTCAGCAGAATAACAGTCAAGAGGAATGTCTCCACCTGCTATTTAGGAATATATGTAATTCTTGATTTACGATCATTTACCGACAATTTGAAGTTACAAGGGTGCGGAACAGATGGGTGGGTTGGCTGGAGTTTCAGCCATTCTACATGATCATGATCTGGGCACTTGGCAACCAGCTCACATTCATGGCTTGTTGTAGTGCTCCATGATCATGTGATTGCCATTTGTGATCTTCCCTGCTGGCTTCCCCAGAAAGTAAATGGGAAAGCCAGCAGAGAAATTTGCAAGTCATTGAGATGGTTGGTAGGTAGGTAGGTAGGTAGGTAGGTAGGTAGATAGATAGATAGATAGATAGATAGATAGATAGATAGATAGATAG
>WNWU01000034.1:6918120-6932147 GCA_012654045.1 Ptyas mucosa
TAGATAGATAGATAGATAGATAGATAGATAGATAGATAGATAGATAGGCAGGCAGGCAGGCAGGCAGGCAGGCAGGCAGGCAGGCAAGCAGGCAGGCAGGCAGGCAGGCAGGCAGGCAGGCAGGCAGGCAGATGAAATATTAGGTTGCAGGAGTTCTTGAACTTGGTTTTTCATTGGTAGATGTTTCATTACCAGCCCAAATAACATTTCAGTTGTTCAACGGAATAGCACTGAAGATATCTATGGGGATAATGTAAATGAGAAACCAAGCTCAAGGAATTCCTACAACTAACACACAACTAGCCTTTTCCATGAAATATGTAAGTCTGCCAGCTGGATAGCTAACCCAGCTCATAACAACTCTAAAGCAATCATTTAGGATAGGAAGGTAAAGAGATCAGAAACTCAGGAACTCAATCAGCTTCCAAGGGCTCTCTACCCTGCTAAGACTCTGGAGTTGGAGTGATGATTCAGACATGTTTGTTCCATTCTGGATAAAAGAATCTGTTCCAAATTACTTGCTGCAAACCCATGTTATTGCCTTTGGATGTAGTTTCGATATTATTAATTGAACAGATGGATAAGTCAGTCTTTCAATTCTTTGTGTGGGTGGGTGGGTGTTGCTGAAGAACTGCTGCACCAATTCTTAAAAAAAAATTAAGGGAAACAAAGCAAGTCTATTAGTATTTCAAAAGAGCAAAAGAAGAGAGAACCTGAGGACTGGAGCACTTAGATGATAGTAGACAAAGAGAATCTTGTTTAAGTTTGCTTAAATACCCAAACCTGACATTTCTATAAAAACATACATAAAACACAAAGTGGCTAATACAGTTTCTATTTTTTTTTCTTAAAAAGAGACTGCCCCAGCCTTCATTTTTCACCCCACTGAAAAAAGTGGGAAAGTTTGTAGTTTTCCTCTTTTTTCCACTTCTTGGTTTATTAAATTTCTATCCTGACTTTCCTCCAGGAGCTTAAGATGGATTCCATAGGGCTCTCCATTATTTTATCACCAGCAATCCATCCATCCATCCAGGTAGGTTGAACGAGAGAGGATTACTGGCTGAATGTCACTCTGTAAATTTTCATGCCTGAAGCCAAACTTGAACTTGGTATCCCCTGTCCTCATCCTATAGTTTAAACCCTGAACCATACTTATCTGTACTTTTGCCTTGTCTTTGAATTTTTGAAATCCCTGCATTGGAAGAAATAGAGGAAAGAAAGATTATAATTTACTCAGGACCTTTTGTTGCTGCTATGCATCTTTGAAGAGTAAAAACATAAGCATTTGTTCTCTTGCTGCTGTGGAAATACCTGGTGTATGTTGCTTGGGTTTTTCGTTTTTCTTTTTCTTTTAGATAGAACCTTTGCATGCCTTTGTAAAATACGTTGTTTTGTCATATAGTTTGCTCTCCTGGCATTGCAAAAGCTTCTCAAAGACTGATTAAAATGCATTGTGTAAGCTAAAAAGATATTAATCATTTCTGCAGTGCTTTGCTGAATATAAAGACCATTTCTTATTGTACAGTCTCAAATATCCCTATGAAAAATAACAGAATAACAAGAGTTGAAGGGGACTTTGGTGGTCTTCTAGTTCAATGCCCTGAAAGAAATGGTTGTCCAATCTCTTCTTAAAAATCTCCAATGTTCTGGAGGAAAGTCCTTCCACTGATTAATTGTTCCAACTCTCAGGAATTTTCTCCTTTGTTCTAGGTTGCTTCTCTCCTTGGTTAGTTTCCATCCATTGCTTCTTTTTCTACCTTCAGGTCAGGGGTGGGTTCTAAATTTTTTTACTACCGGTTCTGTGGGCGTGGCTTATTTAGTGGGCATGGTTTGATGGTCATGTGACAAACAATTCTTTAAGATTTAGCAGAGGTACTGGTCTGCCAGGCTTTTAACTGCTTGCAGAGCTGTACCGGTCTACCCATTTGTTTTTGGAGGCACCGGTCTACCATTTGTTTTTCAAGCACACTGGTCTACCACCACACTGCCTTTTAACACTGATTAGCTGTAGGGCGGCCCTTTGAAGCCCCGCGGCAAGAGTTTAAACAGTTTTTTTCCTTCTAGACGATCAGCTGGGACTCAGGAGGCAGCGAATAGATTGGGAGCGGGCCAAATAAAAGGTAAGAATAATGCGGGGGAGGGGGATGGGAGGGCCCAGCTCCCGAACAAAGAGAACCAGTTCAGTGACATCATATCATCACCGCTACCAGCTCGGCCGAACCGGGAGGAACCCACCACTGCTTCAGGTGCTTTGGAGAATAGGTTGACCCCCCCCTCTTCTTTGTGGCAACCCCTTAGATATTGGAACACTGCTATCATGTCACCCCTACTCCTTCTTTCCATTAAACTAGACATTTGCAATTCCTACAACTGTTCTTTTTTAGATTTTAGCCTCCAGTGCCTGAATCATCTTTGTTGCTCTTCTAGCAATGGCCAAAGAGCACCCCAAAACAATTCAAGTTATACCCTATTATAAAGCAAAGAGCATTGACTTAGCCTCAATTACCTTGGAAAAAATAGTAATTATTTACACAGATTTGCTATCACTAGACACAATAACAGGTCCCTATGATATCAAGATCCATACTAAAAAGCCCAAAAGCCGTTGTTGACTACATTGTAATTATGGTGTCCTTTGTAATGCTCCATATGAATCTTACTTGTTTTCCCCAAGGTTTATTTTTCACAGAAGAGATTAAAAGGCTGAGTAAGGATCTGCCATTTACAGGAAGGAATCTCTTGTGTCCTCACCAAGAAACCGAAAAGATAACATGACTCACTGCAGATAGAGAAGAGAATATCATTGATATGGAATTTTGTACAGTTTACTTTTTGGAATGCTGACTGTTTTTTTTAATACACAGATTTATTTCTTTGTTTGTGTGGTTGAGCACTTAATCATATAATCCTCTCATTTGCAATCTAGAGCAGTAGACCCCAGATGTAAATTTATAATCTCAAGTGTGACTTGTGGAAATCAATCTTAGATGCAGATGAAAGAGAATAAGAAATGGTAAAGTTTGGCTGAAGGGAAGACCATCAATATGCCACTTTGTTCCTCACTGGAGTTCAGTTTTTGAAGTCTGTATTACACCTAAACATTCATTCGCCACTGAATGGTTGTTTACAGACCAGGCAACATACCCTTGTGAGATGTTAAATTATTGTAAACCCTGGCATTAAGCTCTGGAGAAGAACCCAACAGCCCATTTGTCATTTTGTATAAAATTCTATGCACATTAAAATGTAGAATAATCACTACCCTCCTCCTCCACTTGCAAAATTTTGTATCAACAGATTTTATAATAAGAATAGAAGGCGACTATTTCTACAATGCAATTAAATTGGAAGCCATAAATCTCTTTTTTTCAACTGTGCTCTTCCTCTGGGATGGTCTCAGGCATAGAAGCTTTATTATGTAGTAATATTATTAAATCTCTCTCTCTCTCTCAAGATATGCAAGAAAGATAACAGAGCATTTCATGACTTTATGGGTTAATATCTTTTTAGTGCCATTCTCTTCTAGTACAAATATTAATAAAATGGCAGGAATCATTAGAGATGGCTTGTAATAGAATCATGAGGTCCCAGTGGAGACATTATTAAGACTAGGTGAAATTAAATCCTGTTGCAGCCAGTTGAGGAAGTGATTTCTACCCAAATGAAGCCAATAGAAGGTTAAGTGCAGAAGAGATGTTTGGCCAGCCTGGATGGGGTCAGCCTGGTAGCATTTGCAGAAAATATTGGACACTCTGAGTTCTGACTGAAAGGAAGGGTGAGGGAGCATTTGTTTTTGAATCTGTGCGCTATGGAAATTACATTGTATATTGTACGGGAAACTGGCCAGGGGAAAAAGACTACTTGTTTGCTTTTAAGAGCAGTTTGAAAAATAGATAGACAATGGAGGGGAGGGAAGAAGAGGGGAGGGGAGAGAGGAGAGGAGAGGAGAGGAGGGGAGGGGGGGAGGGGAGGGAAGGGGTGGGGCAGAGAGGAGAGGAGAGGAGAGGAGAAGAGAGGAGAGGATGCAAAATCACTTTGCAAACTGGAAATAAGCAGGAACATATGTTAGTGACAGAGATGGAAAGTCTGAGCCAGGATTGTACCCTCATGTCCAGTTGGTCATTGGGGTGTTTATACCTTTTTGTTTCAATTGCTTATGAAGGACCAAGATAGATCTCTTCAAACTCCTCAAGATAGGCAAGTGGGCATTCCTTTCAATCCTTAATAATCAAAGACAATCAAGAGTATCCATTACCATCTCTTCCTGAACTTTTTAAAAAAGGGATCATAATTGGTCATGCTTCCCAGGCAAGATATTTAATGGCGATAGCTAAATAGTCTTTGCTTCATAGGGAACATCTGTCCATTAAGAGGGAGACTTTGAAAAGCATGTGCTGCACTGGTTAACATCAGGGAGGGTAAAACACTTTGGGGGGAAAAAACAATAATGCTGGCTGACAACGATATAAGATTTCATCCGCTGTGCTCCAATTAGACTCGTCCTCCTCAGGTAAAAGATTAACTCTGAGTTTCTACTGTATTTGACTATGATCCTTTCGTGAAGCAATTCTATCTAGCAAGTCCAGTGGATCCTTTTCAAATCCAGAGGATAACAGTTTGTGTTTCAGAATGACTGCAAGTTAAAAAACAGGATTGTTTTGGGAGGGGCTTTGGAGCTGGGTGCCATCTTGGTGAAAATGACATTCAGTTCCATTTATTATTTCTACTGTTCTCAGATGCATTGATCTTTGGTAGGTTCTTACTTGAACCAGGTAGCCATTTGGATGAGTCACAATAAATAACAACTGTAACTATATATACCGTGATTAGAAGTTAAATTTAGAGGCTGCCTGGTCACAGGTTCCCTGTCTCAGAGTGTTTGGTGGTTTCCTTTTCAACAGAGATAAATTAGACTGCTTGTAGGTTACTCCTCCTCCCTCCCTCCCTCCCTCCCTCCCTCCCTCCCTCCCTCCCTCCATGAGGTACAAGTGCTTCTCTACCAGAGGCAAATCTCTTGTATGTCTAACCACACTTGGCCAAATAAATAAATATGTAAATAAGTAAATAACAAAGTAAATAATAATAAAGGTATGATGAATCACTCAGTACAATTAACACCATCACCATTTAGGCGTTCCTAGAGGACAAAGTGGTTTTGGTTTGTTAAACAAAAAAGTTGTACAGATATTTCAAGAAGCAAGCCTCTAAATGTAATGCTGGAGGGTAATGATCTCTGTGTAATCTGAGAGAAAGGCAAATGTCTTTCCCGCCAAATGGTACCACCAAGATGTTTGGGCATGAAATGAAGCAGCACATCTCACTGTTGAGACAATTAAAGCCTTCCTTAACCTTTCCATGGGAAATGCTCAAGCTTATTTCTCCCAGAAAAGAATTCTAAGAAATACATTAACACAGTTCAGTTGCCTTGTGGAACAGTTACTAATTAGCTTTAAATTAACACAGATGCCTCATGGGAGTGTAGGAAGGACAATTAACCTGAAGTCACCACAATTTTGGGGGCGACTGGGTGAGCTTCATTAACAAGGCTTAATGTGGAATACATTCTTGGCTGAAATCTTCAGGCTGTACAGCACCCTAGAAATCTGCAAATTCATTTTCTAATGCAAGACACTTGGGTAGAGTTTATACAACATGCTAGACTAGGCTACCAGGTGATTCATTTGTAGTGCAGTGTGTAGTGGGAATGTAATTTTCTTAGAAAGGTCAATAAACTAGGCTTTTACATTAAGCCATAAATAATTTATTTGTTGGGGCATATCCCACAATACAAACAAAATAGTAATTGTGTTTTGTTAACCCAAGTTTAGAATTTAGCATGTTATGCGATACCTGTTTTGGCAGCCCACCCTAATTCCAGAGTTCGAGCCAGAAGATCCCAGAAAAAAAGCTGAGAAAACCTTCAGAATAAGGCTATTTTGGGTAACAATTTTGAAAATAAGTCTCAATTTCCAGTGGATAAAGCTGTTGACTGGGTGATTTTGAACTGAAATGAAAGAATCTTAACATTCAGCACACTAGGAACAGAAATTAAAGGGATCACTGTTGAAAAAATCATCACTTTTGCCCCATTTGCCTTTCCCTCTATTGTTACATGAGAGATGACTCTATAACAGTAATTGCGAACCTTTTCAGTATTGAGTGAGCAAAGCGGAATGCACACGCGCATATGCGCACATGCACCAAAGTGCTGGAAACTGGAAGGCCACTTGGTCTTTGGGTTTCCGGTGCTCCATTGTGACTGGTACACATGCGTGCAACGGAAACCAAAAAAGCAGCTGGCGATGGCTCATGTGCCCACAGAGAGGACTCTGTGTGCCACCACTGGCATGTGTGCCATAGGTTCACCATCACGGCTGTATAACAAGAAAGTACACAACTTGAATCTGCTTGGCTAAGGTTACATCAGGAACATCATGAGGGTCATAATCCCAAAGTGGGCAATATTGGGATCCAGTTTTGGAAGATTTTAAGGGTGATTGATACCTTTGAAATTTACCCTTCCCCTTAAACTAAAAAAAGGGGGGGGGGAATTAGTTGAAAATGTTGTTCTCTCTGCAATAGTTTTCCTAGTGATGGCAAATAAAAAAAATAAAACCACTGTCAGGCTACAATTTTATTATTTCTGCCATGGCACGTTAAGACAAAAGGTGTGATGGAGCAATCTTGTGGGCCATGAATTTATGTTGGGTATTTCACATGCTATGTGTCACAAAGAAGAAGAAAAAAAAGAAAGAAATGAAACCATTGGTTTTGACCAGGAGCAGTTAGGGTTTAGTAACCTCTAATTCAGGGATTCATAGCAGGAGCTCATAGACACCTGTGCATTTGTATTTATGCAGGAATTTATAGACTGTCCACAAGAATTCAAAGTGGTATACTATAAAAATAATTATAAGCACTAAACCCGTGATGGCGTGTGCCACAGGTGGCATGCGGAGCCATATCTGTGGGCACACAAGCATTGCCCTAGCTCAGCTTCAACATGCATTTGGGCACTGGCCAGCTGATTTTTGGGCCTTCTGGGCCCATCGGAAGTCAGGAAACAGGCTGTTTCCAGCCTCCGGGAGGGTGGGGAAGGCCGTTTTCGCCCTCTCCAGGCTCCTAAAAAGCCTCTGGAGCCTGGGGAGGGAAAAAATGGGCCTTCCAGTCCCACCAGAAGTTGGGAAATGGGCCATTTCCTTATCTGAAATTAAATCTGAAATGACACTTATGAAAAAAGATTTAAATGATGTTCAACAGCTGGCAGAGCAAAACAAGAAGAAGATGGGGGGTCTGGAGGGGGAGGTACGGGCACTCCAGAAGGTGGAGGATGGGAGAGGAAATGCAATGTTAACTTTACAATTGGATAAGATGTCTTATTTTCTCAGGTTCCAAAACGTGGAACAACTTGACCAGGAAAATTTGAGAGAAGTGATGGTTAAAATGTTGGGTGAATTTTTAGAAAGAGATTTGGAGTCTATTGGAAGAGATGTGGACTTGGTGTACAGAGTAAACTCACAATTTGCAATTTTACATAATTTACCAAGAGAGATTCATATTAAATTTGTGAGAAGGGAACTGAGAGATGAGATATTGAGAAAACAAAGACTGGGGGCGCTGGTGTACAGGGGCAAGGAGATCACCATCCTGAAGCAGATTCCCAGACAGGTACGAGAATCAAGAAGAAAATATTATTTTTTATCAAATAAGCTGTACCTCAAGGGAGTAGGTTTTAGGTGGTTGATTCCGGAGGGTTTGATGATTTTTTGGGAGGACAGTAAGAAAAAAATTAATAATGTAACGGAAACTAAGGCTTTTTTTGACCAACATAAATCCTTCCTAGGTGGAGAAGATACAGGAGCCGAAGAGGGGGAAGTATTAGATGATCAAGGAGCGGAGGCGGACGGAGCTGTTGCGGCCCGGGAGGGGGAGGGAGGCCAGACCATGGTTTTAAGAGCCAGAACTAGGAAATGAAGAAAGGAGGGGAATCTATTGTTTAAGGTTTTTTTAATTGACATTTTTTTTCTCTCTCTTTTTTTATTGTATTTTGTATAACACTTTTTTCTTTGTTTATATAATTTTTATATAACCTGGTTGTTTGTTTCGATTTAAGATAATAATGTCTGTTGTGTGAGAAATTAAAAAAAGAAAATAATAACTGAAATATCTTTATATAAAGATATTGAAAATTCAACATACTGTAAACTATAATATTGTATATTTTTAACCAATAAAAACTTTTTATTATAAAAAAATTAAAAAAAAAGGAAATGGGCCATTTCCAGCCTCCGGGAGGGTGGGGAAGGCCATTTTCGCCCTCCACAGGTTCCAAGAAAGCCTCTGGAGCCTGGGGAGGGCAAAACATGGGCCTACCAGGCCCACCGGGCCAAAAGCAGGGGGAGCGCGGGGGGGGGGGTCATGCGTACGTGCATGGGAGGGTGGGCTGCATTGAATTATGGGTGTGGGTACACACGTGTGTGACCCCCACACACTCCCCCTGCTTTTGGCACACAATGGCAAAAAGGTTAGCCATCACTGCACTAAACCATCTCACCTGAACTAACTAACAAAACAGTCTAGGAACGATTGACTATCAATCAATTATGTTTTCAAGGCTAAGCAACTGAGGACTTTCCTTATGTCAAGAAGGTGGTCCTAGTGGGCTAAGCCAGGATTCCGAAGCTATGTTATTGGGCCTCCATTCCCTGCAGCTCCCATGGCACTGAGGAAAAGTAGCATTCCTTTTCTTAAGATAACATGAGGCAGTCTTGTATTTATTGGAACAACTTTAAGTCCCACATTGATAATCAAAATAGTAGTAGTGGCTGCAACCAAGCACATTGGAAATACAACCTTCTGTCCAGAAAAGATAAAGATAAGAAAGGGCTAGAAAAGGCAAAATAACCTTACATTTTGCCTTCTATAAAATCTATAAAAAGCCTTCTATAAAAAGGCTATTTTGTATGAGCGCTTTCCACTTTCTAAATATGTCCATTGGTCATCTCCCCCCAATTTTTTTTTTAAAAAATCTGTGTTCAGCTTCCCATGAATTAATTTCAGGAGGAAATGCTTATCAGCAAAACAGGGATTTTCAAGATTGTACATTTAGCTGGGTTGAACTGAATTTAAGGAAACAAAGTAATGAGAATAGAAAAGGCTCTGTGCTGATTGCCATTCATCATGATGTGTTAGGATAAAATTATGAATTCTGGAATGGGAAAATATCAGGGGTGAAATCCAGCAAGTTCTGACAGGTTCTGAAGAGCCGGTAGTGGAATTTTTGAGTAGTTCGGAGAACTGGCAAATGCCACCTCTGGCTGGCCCCAGAGTGGGGTGGGAATGGAGATTTTGCAATATCCATCCCCTGCCATGCTCACCAAGCCACGCCCACAGAACCAGTAATTTAAAAAATTCGATTTCACCACTGGAAAATATGGAGGCCTCTACAGAGTTTTGAATCAAAACTCAGAATCTCTCGTTGTTGGCTAGATTGACTGGGACTACTTGTAGGTCAGTTGTAGGTCAGACTAGTGAGGCTGCTGGGAGCTTGAGGATAAAAAATTCCCCATCCTTGATTTCTAATGGTTTTTTTTAATATTGAGAAGGATCACATTTCATGTTTGTTCCAGATTTTTGTTTTAATATGAGTCCCCAATCTTTATAGTAACAGAAGCTGAACCTGTATTAATAGTAGGATGTTTGATGTGAATCAAATGACCTACATTCATTTCTGTTTCTCAGTCTTCTATGGTTAATTAATATTCAGTGCCATATTAAAAATTCTTCCTCTCTGCCATATCCTTTGACTTAAGTCTTATGGATTTTTAAAAAATGGCTTTTGGTTTAGCTGCTACATTCAGCAAAATCTCATGCAAATATCTTTGTTGGTGGCATTTTTTTAATTGTTGCTGCTGTTTATTTATGAAAGTGACAACTTGGTGGGGAGGATAAAGATGAGGGAATGAAATTTTAAAAGTGGGCTAATTTATCATGAGCCAACATATGTCTGTCTTTTAATCTTAGGTCCCCCAAAAGACTTTACATTATAAAAGATCATTACAATGCTAAGCAATATTATCACTGTTAAGTGTATACCAGATTCATTTACATTCTTCTTCTCCCTTAGAATCAGTAAATAAGAGGTTTATGAGAGAGAATGAATGAATGAATGATGTGTTCAAAGAGAAGGATTATGTATGTGCCTAATTACATACCTATGAGAGAATAACTAATGTATTAAGAATCCTGAAGTTAACAGTTTTCTGGATGGAAAACTACTTGATACTTTACAGAAGGTTAATTCAACTGCCTAACATGCAGGAAGCCAAAGTTCAAATCCAAGTAAGGGTATGGCTAGCTGATGAAAACTAAAAAGCTTGAAATAGATCTATACTAGTCTCCCTTTATTTCTTTATCAGCAAAATATAAATTTGATATCTATATATATATATTGAGAGAGAGAGATAGGACTGATCTTGCAATTCTTCTCCTTATAATTCAGTGATTTAGGGAGATATCTGGCCTAGGTGAAAAATGGTTTAACTCCTTTTGCTCTAAGCAAAATGTTCAGCATATCTCTTCCAAGGTCATCTTCAGTGGTGGGTTGCCCCCGGTTCGCACCGGTTCTATAGAACCAGTAGTAAAACTGGCGGGAGGCTCCGCCCACTGACCCCAATGTCATCAAAATGCTTCTGTGCTTGTGGCCCCATTGCAAACCGGTAGTAAAGATAAGTAGAACCCATCCCTGGTCATTTTCCATATGATTTACATGGAACCTGAGTCAATTTCTCTGAAGTCCTTCTGGGAGAAGCTGCTGAATATGCCTGAATTTCATGAGGTGAGAAGAAGCCAGTACTCAGAAAGTATTGCTTTTTGATTGTGGCATCAATGCTCTAGAATAATGTCCTAAAAGAGACCGGCCCTCTTGGGGATGACTTTCTAGAAATTAGGGTCTTTTGAAGGACCTTGTTCATCATCAATAGGTTATGTATTTTTGTGTGTGTAGGTTAATCATTATTTTTGTATAATGATTTCTTATGAGATTGTATTATTTATGGTTGTGGGTTAATTTTCCTACTGTCAATATTTTAATGTATTTGTGTTAATTTTCTTACAGTGGATATTATAATGCAATTTTATGTTCTTGTAAGTTGTTATAGGAGCCTAGGAGAGGCTAGGAGCCTATAGGAGTCTATAGGAGCCTAGGAGATTTGGATGATTATATTGGTCTGTATGAATAGATATGGTGCAAATCAGTGGTGGGTTCCTCCCGGCTCGGCTGAGCCGGTAGCGGTGACAATATGATGTCACAGAACTGGTTCTCTTTGTTCGGGAGCTGGGCCCTCCCATCCCCCCCCCCCCATTTTTCTTCCCTTTTTTTTCCCCCCCCCCCCCATCTATTGCTGCCTCCCGAGTCCCAGCTGATCGGCTAGATGGAAAAAAACTGTTTAAATATTGCCACGGGGCTTCAAAGAACCACCCTACAGCTGATCAGTGTTAAAAAGCAGTGTGGTAGTAGACCGGTGCCTCCAAAAAAGGAATGAGTAGACTGGTGCCTCCAAAAACGAATGACTAGACCGGTGCCTTCAAAAACGAATGAGTAGACTGGGGCCTCCAAAAACAAATGGGTAGACCGGTGCCTCCAAAAACAAATGGGTAGACCGGTACAGCTCTGCAAGCAGTTAAAAGCCTGGTAGAGCAGTACCTCTGCTAAATCCTAAAGAATTATCACACGACCATCAAGCCACACCCACAAAATAAGCCATGCCCACAGAACCAGTAGTAAAAAAAATTAGAACTCACCCCTGGTGCAAATACAGTGATTGCAGATTCTGTTCAAGTAAACAGATCGAGGTTAGATGTGAAGACTTCTCTCCCTTCACCTATTGTTAAATGTTCCTTAGATGTCCTGGCAATTATTTTATTGCTTTCAATAACACTGAAATCATAAATAAGTTTTGATGGATTGTACTTTTTATGTTTAATTAAGGAAAAAAAGGATCTTGTAAATATTTCTCTTCTGAACTATGTAGAACAGTGAAACGTGCAGTGAAAAAGCAAGTTTGTTTGTTTGTTTAACAGATCCAAAGGAGTGTAAAATTTTTTTCACAGTTATTGAAATAATCATTAGAACATAATACTAACTTTTCCATATTATTAAAAGGAAGAGCAGGTTGTCCACTTTAGATTACATTAAAAAATTATGAAATGCTAAAAAGAAAAAATCCTTGACAGTGGATATATTTCATTTAGAAAAAGGTGTTTTTCACTTATTTTACCAACCAATTGCATTCAGCTTTGTCTTTTATGACAATTGCATGAATTCAATTCTGAAGGAATGTATGAAAAGTTTGATGCCATGTTATGGCATTAATATTAACATATTCTTCAGCAGAACATTTCTGAAACAAAATAATGAAAAATGGAAATTATTATTAGATAGAAATTTAATCAAAAACCTTAATAGAACCTATTCTCCTTCATGCTTAAATTAATATTGGAATGTACTATATATCCTGTATTTCAAGAGAAATTGCTGTTAAAAGTATATGGATCCTAATTATAATTAAAGAAATACTGTAGACTTTGTAACATGTTCCAGCTATACAATAATATCAGAGCCCTAATTCAAATAATATGACATGGTGGAATAAAAGTGAATGAAATGCCCATTCAATTTAATCCTTTTTTATTAATTCCTTATTCTTTCTAAATCATTTCTTTAAAAAAAACTTCAAGTGGAATTCAAAGCAGCTAAAACTAGCTTCTTTTGTACAATAATCATATTTTATAAACAGTTTTTCTCTTGATACTCAATAGATCTGTGATGGTGAACCTATGGCATGGGTGCCACAGGTGGCACATGGAGCCATATCTGTGGGCATGCGAGCATTGCCCTAGCTCAGCTCCAGCGTGCATGTGCGTGCCAGCCAACTGATTTTCGGGCCTTCCAGTCCCACTGGAAGTCGGAAAACGGGCTGTTTCCAACCTCTGAAGGGCCTCTGGGGGTGTGGGGAAGGCTGTTTTTGCCCTCCCCAGGCTCCAAGAAAGCCTCTGGAGCCTCGCAAGGGTGAAAAACGGGCTTACCAGGCCCACCGTGCCATCGCGTGCCAAAAGTAGGGGGAGTGGTGGGTGTTACGTGTACATTGAATTATGGGTGTGGGCACGCGCATGCGCGACCCCACTGTGCTCCCCCCACTTTTGGCACACGACGGCAAAAAGGTTAGCCATCACTGCAATAGACTATGAAGAAAGAAATAAAAAGACATTGCCATGGATATGGCTGACTTTTGTTGACTTTGATGACTTTGATTCTAACACAGTAAGAACTACTTAGTGAAGACTGGAATATATCGTGGCTGATGCATTGAAAAAAAAACATGGAAGCATTAAATAGATCTCAAGAAGAAAGGAGGGACTTTAAAAAAACAGAATATTAAAATCAACACCACCTATTAGGGGTGCATATACAAAGCAAACAAAAAACTGTGTGACAAAATGAATGTGAAAACTGGTTACAATACAAAACAGTGGAAAGCATTATGGACTAAATCTATAAAATTTACAGCAAGTTAAAACCTAAAAGAAAATTGGTCCAAAACGTTTCTCGATGTATACAACAGTCAACAATATCTAAGATAGACAAATCATATAATGATAAATGTTGAAAGTTCCATGAAACAGAAGGAACGTTTTACCATATGTGATGGTCATATAAAAGAACAAAATTACTGGAAAGACATAGGAAGTACAATGGAGAAAATCTAGGAATTTATATTTGAAATGAAATCACAACTAGATATAATCTCAGAAAAATCAATAAGAAATATAATAATTTAATGAGATATATGTTTATAGCAACTCTGCTATAAACTTTGCTCCACAAATCCTGACAATATTTGATTGGAAACTTAAACTCGAAGAATAGTGATGGCAAGACTCCGAAACCAATAGTCCTTCCTTCTTTCCTTCCTTCCTTCCTTCCTTCCTTCCTTCCTTCCTTCCTTCCTTCCTTCCTTCCTTCCTTC
>WNWU01000034.1:6934454-6949571 GCA_012654045.1 Ptyas mucosa
ATAGAATAGAATAGAATAGAATAGAATAGAATAGAATAGAATAGAATTCTTTATTGGCCAAGTGTGATTGGACACACAAGGAATTTGTCTTTGGTGCATACACTCTCAGTGTACATAAAAAGACAAGATACGTTTGTCAAGAATCATAAGGTACAACACTTAATGATAGTCATAGGCAACAAATAAGCAATCAAATCATACTAGGAACAATCAATATCAATATAAATCGTAAGGATACAAGCAACAAAGTTACAGTCATGCAATCATAAGTGGGAGGAGATGGTTGATAGGAACGATGAGAAGACTAATAGTAATAGTAATGCAGCCTTAGTGAATAGTTTGACAGTGTTGAAGGAATTATTTGTTTAGCAGAGTGATGGCGTTCAGGAAAAAACTGTTCTTGTGTCTAGTTGTTCTGGTGTGCAGTGCTCTATAGCATCATTTTGAGGGTAGGAGCTGAAACAGTTTATGTCCAGGATGCGAGGGGTCTGTAAATATTTTCACAGCCCTCTTTTTGACTCATGCAGTATATAGGTCCTCAATGGAAGGCAGGTTGGTAGTAATTGTTTTTTTTCCCCCAGTTCTAATTATCCTCTGAAGTCAGAGTCTGTCTTATTGAAGTGAGCTTTAAAAGAAATGGAAAGAAATAATATAATTACTTGTTCGGCAACAACAAATAATGCTTATTCACTATTCTGGTATATCCATGCAGGTTCCTGTATATCCTGAAACTTTGGAGCAGATTTTTTTTTTAAATTTGATTTATATGCCGCCCTTCTCTGGAGACTCAGGGCGGCTTACAATGCGTTAGGCAATAGCCTTCATACTTTTGTATATTTATACAAAGTCATCTTATTGCCCCCACAATCTGGGTCCTCATTTTACCTACTTTAGAAAGGATGGAAGGCTGAGTCAACCTCGAGCCTGGTGAGATTTGAACTTGCAGTAATTGCAGGCAGCTGAAAGTTAATTACAGTGCTTTAGTTTGCCGCGCCACCGAATTCTGTTGCAGATGTGGGAAGGCAAGATTTTTCTCCAGTTTTAATTTCCTACCTTATCAAAATGTCTACTGCAAATTGGGAGAGGGTGTAGATGTTCATTTCAGTTTCATGTTTTTTTTTTCCCAAAAGGAGAGTTTGCCTTGGTCTTCTTCTGCATCTTTTTGAAAATTTTGTATGAAAGTATACAGGTTCATTTAAACAATCTTCCCTATCTCTAGCACGCATCCTTTTTGTAAGAGATATTGAATACATAATTTTACATAGATTCTTCTGATATATGTAGATGCTTGTGCACATTTTATTCAGATCCCTGGATCCATGAAGCATGAAGTTACTGGATGTGCAGTGGATAAAATGAAGTATTGCAGGCAAATTCTGCCCACAGCCTGGAGTTCGATCCTGATGAGGCTCAAGGTTGACTTCATTTCATTTCATTTATTAAACTTCTATACCACCCTTCTCCCGAGGGACTCAGGGAGGTGTACAGCCAGATTAAAACAAACAAATACTCACAACATTTAAAAACAATTTAAAATAAAAATATAAATTTGGCCCTTATGTTAAAAACTACAAAACACCCAATTTTAAAATTCATTTTTTTAAGCCAGCCTGGCCTGTTGGAACAGAAAAGTCTTAAGGCAGGGCGAAAGGTACATAGGTCGGGGATCATGCGAACCTCCAGGGGCAGTTCATTCCAGAGGGCAGGTGCCCCCACAGAGAAGGCTCTCCCCCTGGGTGTTGCCAGTCGACATTGTTTGGCCGACGGCACCCTGAGGAGTCCCTCTCTGTGGGAACGTATTGGCCAGTGGGAGGCTATCGGTGGCAGAAGGCGATCTCGTATATAGCCTTCCATCCTTCCAAAGTTGGTAAAATGAGGACTCAAATTGTTGGCAGCAATATGCTGACATTGTACACAGTCCAGAGAGTGCTATAAAGAACTATAGGGCAATATCTACAGTATGATTATACCACGCCATGTATATACAGGACTCTCTGGGTGGTTTGAAGAGTCAGCATATTGCTCTCAACAATCTGGGTTTTACCAACTTTAGAAGGATGGTGTCAACCTTGAACCCCATCAGGATGGAGCTGACACTTAGTAAGTCTAAGTACCATTGCTATTGTTGTTTAGGTGTATGAATTGGAAAGGAAGAAACCGAATTAGTTTATTTAACAAATATCTCTCCAACTCTAATTTCAACTCCTCCAGATATGAATACATTGCATTTTGATTTTTTTAAAAAAATTGTTGGCTTTTATTATTCTATTTGACGTCACAAACTTGGATGGGCCAGTATAAATACAGTGCTAGTGTTATCTTAAATATATATTTCATCTGAGCCCGTTCAAATAGCTATAAAAAAAATCTTTCAGTGTACTCTCTAAAGATTTCTTGTGTTTTTACTAAGTATCCTTATTTAGTTTCTGGTTTAATAAAAAACTCACTGGGCACGGTAATAAATAATTCAGAACTTTGGTATCTACAGTTAATATTGTAGAACCATACCTCAAAGTTGTCTTCTTACATAGAGGGCATCTTGACATAATATGAAATTAATCAGAGGACTTTCACCCTAGAGTGTCAATGAAAGGCAAAGTGAAAATTAATTTGTTTTTTCTAGCGGCATTGATTTAATATATAAAAATTGAGCAAAGCAGTTGAAGATGTATTCCTATTGAACCAAGGGTTATCGCTTGATTTTCAACCACCTTAATTATCTTAGACTGTCCATATTTTAAACAATTACAGTTGTATATTATTGTTAATTTCTTTCTTTTTTTCCACATGAACAGTGTGGAGTTGGGAGCTAATTAATATCTGCTAACTTTTAGTACTGATTACAGGGTATAACAGTGTAGGTTTTTTTAAAAAATTTGGTTAAATTTATAGGCCACTCATCTCTATCCAAAACAACTCTGTTAGCCAAATCACAGAGCTATGGCTTAAAATAGCAGGTGTGCATTTTGTTTTCTTTCCCATATTAACATGTTTAGAAACATTGTGTTCCAGTGATCCAATTTAGTGCATTTCCATGCACTTGGCTACCATTAGGCGGGTATATTCAGACTTCATCAACTCTGTAATTATTCCCATCACTATACATAATGAAAGAAAATAGGAAGATTTAGGCATATGGCTAGAGATCCATGGATCTGTCTAAACACATCATAGGTTTTTATATATCCCATTTCCTCAACATTTGCATAGATTTGTAATCCATATTTGTTACTATGTGTGGCTTAATGAAACACAAATGTTAATGTTTCCAGGCCCTAGCGACTATTTTAAATCTGTTATTTTTTTCTTTTTACAACCCTGTAATTCTTTGATTTGTGGTGGAGTTTGGGTGACAGAATGGAGCTGAGCATTTACTGGCCGGATGCCCTTCTTGATGCCTACGTGGAGTTTGCAGCAGATATTTTTTCTTTGATAGAGAAAACCAAACTTTTAATCAATTATCCCTGCTAGAGAAACATCTGTCGCTGCCTAGGATTGAACTCTCAACCTTCTGAGTGGGAGGCAAGCGTCTCCACCTCTAGGCTACCATGCTCCTCATTTTAAATCTGAACACGGAATTGATAATATTTAATTTGCCAAACAAACAAAATGCTGAATTGGGAAAATTATGTCACTATCACCATCTTACCATCTTGATGTAAGATGGGTGGCCTATAAATTTTATAAATAAATAAATATTTGGCATGCCCAAAGCATTTTAAAAGGTAGTTATTATTAATATTAATTACCATATTTTTCAGACCATAAGACACTCTGAAGTATAAGATGCACCTAGCTTTTGGGGAGGAAAACAAGGGGAAAAAATCTGCCTCTGCCTCCTAGCAATTTACCTCCTCTGCATGTCCTGTTTTTGGTCCATTCCAGGCAGTGGGGATCGCTGCCACTACCACCTATCCCCACCACCTGGAATGGGCCAAAAACGGGATGCACAGAGGCCGAAAATGGGGCGTGCAGAGATGGCAATAGGCAGCAGCAGCAATGGGCAGTGATGCGGGTGGTGGGCGGTGGCGATCCCTGCAGCCTAGAATAGCTGATAGGTGGTATTCCGGGAGGCCAATCCAACCGCCAATCAGCTGCAACTAAGATGATTAAAGGAGAGAAGACTAAAACATATGAAGAGTGATTGCAGGAACTGGGTATGGCTAGTCTATTGTAGAGAAAAGAAGGACTTAGGGGTGACATGCTATCAGTATTCCAGTATTTGAGGGCAGTGGTGAAATCTAAAATTTGTTACTACCAGTTCTGTGGGTGTGGCTTGGTGGTGGTGGTGGTAATGAGATTGGGTAGGCGTGGCCAATTTTTTTTTTAACTTTTAAAACCATTTTTTTCTACAACGTCTTTGGCAAAGAGGTTGTAAAAAAAATTCTTTCAAAAGGCTCTGACAATCCCAGCTGAGTTGCCTGATCGTTAGAGGAATTTTTTTCTTTTAAATGCCTCTGACGATCAGGCAACTCAGCTTGGATCATCAGAGGCATTTAAAAGGGAAAAAAAGGTTTTTTTCTTTTAAATGCCTTTGATGAGCCCAGCTGAGCCGTGCGATCATCAGAGGCTTTTTTTTTTACTTTTAAAAGCATTTTTTTGGCCGAAGAGGTTGTAGAAAAAATGCTTTTAAAAGTAAAAAAAAAAGCCTCTGATGATTGTGCGGCTCAGCTGGGCATGAGGGTGGGGGGCACTGATTTTTGCTACCGGTTCTCTGAACCAGCCGTCTCCATCGCTACCGGATCAGGTGATCCGGTCAGAACCGGGAGCATTTCACCCCTGTTTGAGGGGCTGCCACAAGGAAGAGGGGGTCAACTTATTTTCCAGAGCACCAGAAGGCAAGACAAGAAACAATGGATGGAAACTAAAGAAGCAACCTGGAAATAAGGAGTAACTTTCTAACAGTGAGAACAATTAATGCCTTCAGAAGGTGTGGGTGCTTCATCACTGGTGGTTTTTAAGAAGAGACTGGACAGCCACTTGTCTGAAATGCTATATGGTCTCCTGTTTAAGCAGGGGATTGGAAGAAGACGTCCAAGGTCCTTTCCAGCTCTAGTCTGACTTTTTTCTGCTTTAGGAGTATTTGGTAGTTTTGAAAGTGTTTCAAACATTATCAGCTACAGCTGATAGAGAAGTAGTTTACTTTACTTTATTGATTAGGCCTTGAGTCATATCAATGATAGAGAAGCAGAAAAGAGGCATGCTATGTTGTCCCTATGACTTCATGGTCTGCCTAAACAATGATGCAATAGAGCAGGGGTGTCAAATTCATGGTCCGCATGCGTCACGGGCTGGCCACACCCATCCCCGGTTTAGCAAAGGGGAAAAAGTCACAATACGTCACGTGATGGCAACGTGACACCATGAGTTTGACACCCCTACAATAGAGATTTGCACTGAGGACAGCAGCACACTTTTTCTACGCCACTACTATATGCAATAAAATGCCAATAATCCTTTATCTCCTCCAACTAATTATGCTCTCTTCTCTCTAATGGAGAAGCAGTGGTTGTGCAGTAATTAATGAGATAGGTCAGTGCATGCTTAATTCTTCATTAAGTTACAGCAGAACTCCAAACTACACAGAGTTCTGGCAGCGACTAACTCAAAAGGCTTTAAAGAATGCAAATGAATGGAGACTAGATCTGTCAGCTGCTATTTAACCAAGATAAATAAATGTAACCTCTTTGTTTACAGGGACCTACACATTTTTGAATAGCGGATACTGACATCTGATTTCCTCTGTGCCCTGCTTAAACATCTGTCTTCCACCACAAGCCATAAAATGGCCTATTCAGTGGAACTTATGTTTAATCCAGTAGGACAGCTTCATGGTTTTTAATAGGACTTAAAATTGCTCAGTTTTGTCTGGGTCATGCTGCTTTATGTTTTCCATGCAAATAAAAATGCCTGCGTCTTTGTCTCCATCTTGCTTGCTTTTGTCGGGCAAAGTGACATCTCTGGTTGCATTCCTGTTTCATTTTATGTTTTAAAAATGTGATTGCCACAGAAGCCTTATTTGATTTATGATAAATGTTAATTGCCTTTCTGCGGTTTTCAGCCTGTCCAAGCAAGCGCTCCAGGGCTGCAAATGCTGCGTTCACTCGAGCGTGCTATGTTGTGAATATTATATATTAAAGCCATTGTGGGTTAAATGAAGCAAATAATATTGAATGAAATGTTTATTCACTTCTTTAGTACCAGAATCAATGCGTATGGGTCTATGTGTGTGCACATGTGTCTATGTGTGTACACAGGCATTTTTTTTAATGTCTTGCCAATGCCTTTTCTTTTTTTAAAAGAAGTGCACAAATAATTGTGATTTTTTTCACCCCAATTGCTGAGACAATTCAGCAATACCTGGTTGTGTCTTGGAATGAATTTCCATACAGGCTCATAATTTACTAAGTCTGTACTACTATTAATCGTTCCCACCACCCATCTCCTTCCACTTATGACTGTATGACTGTAATTTTGTTGCTTGCATCCTTACAATTTATAATGATATTGTTTCCTGGTTGCTTATTTGTACCCTATGACTATCATTAAGTGTTGTACCTTATGATTCTTGATGAATGTATCTTGTCTTTTTATGTACACTGAGAGTGTATGCACCAAAGACAAATTTCTTGTGTGTCCAATCACACTTGGCCAATAAAAATTTTTATTCTGTCCTGTCCTGTCCTGTCCTGTCCTGTCCTGTCCTGTCCTGTCCTATCCTATCCTATTAACTGAAATTGGAGAATCTTTTAAAAAATAAAATATCAGCCTGGTTGGCGCTTCAGTAAGAAACCAGCAGCAAAATCCAAGGTTACAAGCTAGACTGGAAAATCTGGGAAGACTTTGGAGAGAACTTATTTTACAGATGAAGGCAAATATACGTGTCCTAAGATAATGCTGCAGGATCCAATCTGGTTGGTCACTGGGACCAGAGGTTTAGTCTTCTAAGGTTTTGGATTCATGTTGGAGTCCATCCTCAGGGAACTTCTCTCTATCAAAACGTGTACTTTGGGTTATTCTCTGTGTGGTATTTATATCCTAAGAGGTCCGTAAAGGGGGCGTGCATAAGCGCACCAGCATGCCTACCATCCCTGTCCTACTGTCCCCATTTATTTTTATTCATTTCCTTCATTCATGTCCATGTTCATATTTATGCCTGCTATCTTGTATATGTTTGACAAACTAATAAATAAATAAAATAAATAAATTGTGCCTGGTTGTGTGTCACTTTTTAGTTGTTGATTTGGGGTGTTGATGACTGGCTATTATGTCATTGGCTATTGTTTCATTGTGCCAACGACTTAATATTCAACCATCAACACCCCAATCAACAACTAAAAAGGCACAGACAATCAGGAACCATATATAAACCACACACAGAATAACCCAAAGTACACATTTTGGTAGACATAAGTTCTCTGAAGATGGGTTCCAGCATTTATTATTTATTATTATTTATTAATTATATTTATATACCGCTTTTCAGCATGAGTCTGAAAGCTTGGAAGATTAAACATTTGGTCCTGGTGATCAACCCAGATTGGATTCTGCAGAACTTATTTTCATGTTATTGCCAGGAAAACCTGAATGGGCCCATTGAGTCCTCAAGGCTAAATCTTGACTCAAGAGAATTTTTACCTCTCTGTTACAATATATTTGGGGTAATTTCTCAGAACATCAATAATGTCTTTCAAAATAATGGTAGAAAACAAAAACAGATTTCTCAATCACCTATATTTCAATGGGATTTGGTTTGTGATCTAGTAGCAAGCTTCATCTACACAGGAACAAAAATTGTCTTCAGGAATTGAACACATGAAAAGTTTTAAAGAATGGGGTACAAAAGGTGGCCTCATACTTTTTATTCCCTAAATTCCACCCATTCTACTGGACATCTGAAGGGGAGATGCACAAGTAGTCCTTATTTGATGACTGTCCCATTTAGTGATCATTTCCAGTTACGAAGGTGATGAAAAAGTAACTTTGCAACCAATCCTCATATTTACGACAGATAAATCCTCATGTTCACAGATCTATAAGGCAAAGGAAAGCTGAAGTAAGACCATAAACACAATCACCATAAGCAGTTTCACTTAGCACTGCTAAATTTCCACTCCAATTGTTACCACTAACTTTGTTGCTTGTATCCTTGTGATTTATATTGCTATTGATTGTTTCCTAGCATGATTTTTAAAAAAATTTTTTGATTTATATGCCGCCCTTCTCTGGGCGGCTTACAATGTGCTAAGCAATAGCCTTCATACTTTTGTATATTTATACAAAGTCAGCTTATTGCCCCCACAAACTGGGTCCTCAATTTACCTACCTTAGAAAGGATGGAAGGCTGAGTCAACCTTGAGCCTGGTGAGATTCGAACCTGCAATAATTGCAGGCAGCTGGTGTTAATAACAGGGTGCTTTAGACCACTGTACTACCAAGGCTCTTATTGATTTGATTGCTTATTGTACCATATGACTGACACTGGGTGTTGTGCCTTGTGATTCTCGACAAGCGTATCTTGTCTTTTTATGTACACTGAGAGCATATGCACCAAAGACAAATTCCTTGTGTGTCCAATCACATTTGGCCAATAAAGAATTCTATTCTACTCTACTCTACTCTACTCTACTCTACTCTACTCTACTCTACTCTACTCTACTCTACTCTATTCTATTCTATTCTATTCTATTCTATTCTATTCTTCTAAATGACAACTACCTGTATTGATATTGGCTTAAATGCAACTACAACTCTCTATGTGATTAAAAACAAAGAACCGAACTGCTCAAAAGTCTTCTTCCAAGCACTGTAACAGAGAAGACATATTTCCTGGATAATATTAGATTACACTACCTCAAGGAAAGGACCTCAAGGAAAGGATGCCCACTCCTTTGGCTTTTGTGGGATGAGCAGATAACTTGGCAGTTTCAAAAGTGGCCATACACCAGGTAGAACTTTATGGGTGACTGTTAGTCTCTACAACAGCACTCGAAGCCAATGCAGCTTAAAGTGCAGTTGTGTTACATGGCACATGATGAAGTGTCCAAAGTGACATATGCACTACATTTTGAACCAGTTGTAGCTTTGAAATGCTCATCAAGGACAGTCTTGTGTAATATTCCAACTGGGAGATGACTAACCGCGAGTGATTGTCAGCTGTGCTTCCTGGTGGATTAGGAAGTGCACAAGGTGGAGCTGGAAGAGTTTAGATATGGCAGTAAAGCTATGGTGAGGGCATAATTAAGGAATAGAACACTAACTATTTGTGTCCAGTTTCTCAAAACAGGGAACCAACTCCAACCAGTTTCCATGTTGTGATTTTGAGCGTACACCCACCATGTCCAATAAGTACAACAGGAATCTTTTTGAAGTCCTGAAGCTCATTGATAAATCCTGAATCCCAAATTATAAGGAGCCAGTGGAAAAACGGTGGAAGAAATCAGTGAAGTTGCTAAGAATGGATGTGAAGAATGATTGACCAAGAAACAGATACAAGCTATTCTGGATGTCAGAATAGACAATAAAAATTGCCAAGAAGAGAAGATAAGTCAAAGACAGAAAAAGACAAACATGTCAGGAAGGAACTTAACAAATTTAAGGGAGCTGTTAGAAAAAAAAAAAGAAGCAATATCACAGTGACATCTAAAAGGACATTGAAGATGGAAACAAAATTGGAAAACAAGGAAAGATTTCCAAATAACGTCAAACAATATTGGAAGGAGTATACTGACATTTTATCAATGTCATCTTCATGATATAATTTTCTATCTTGCCATTGCTCTTTATTCTCTCTCTCTCTCTCTTTTTTTTTGGTTGATCTTCTCAAAACTGCTAATTATTTAGGCCAGGTGTTTGAAAAACAGATTAATAGGATGGGGAGAAGACTGCCTTTGTGTGTCCCATAACATCACTTTAATAAAAAGAGAATATGCTACTCATAACTATTCATGAATTAAAAGTTAAATAAATAATACTTAATGCATGAAACTGTATGCAAACTCATAATTTCAACTGATTTCTCAGCATCCAAAGAAATTATAGACGCTGGAGTCTGTCTTTTCTGAATTACAGCAAGAACATGAATTAAAAATATAACATTGTCAGAACACCGAAATCCCCATATATATTCAGTCAGTAGAAAAATACCTGTAACAGGTTAGGTTATAGACTTCAATATGTAATTTGTCATTAAAACTAAATGCTAGGGTGCTATTTGGAAAAAAAAGCTTCACCATGTACCTCCAATGAAATAAAACTAAACACAATGTGATTTTTGCACCAATCAAATAGAAACGTTCAGAATAAGGGACCTTTCACACTCTTAAGATTAAATTGCACTCACAATTGATGAAACAATAATGTAACCTTCATAGACTAAGCCTGTGATAAATCTGATAATCTCATGTACTGTTCATCTGTTGATGAAAAATGAGAGCTATATAATTTAGAATACAGTTGAAATATTGTTTAACAGAACTGTACTATATATACACATATTCCCATGTGTGTCACAAATAGATGGCACAGAATTAAAGGACCTAATTTGTATGAATGCCAGTGGCTTATGAAACTTCTCTTCTATTTCATAAATTGTCTAGTGTCGTTACCAATTACATGGACCTTGCCCACTCATGCTTTGTGAAAAAAAGCTGCTGATCTTTAGAAAGAAAATAAAAAAGCTGAAAAAGGCATTTCAGTAGCTCTCTTTAGCTAATACTTGACTATGCTCACTTAGAAAACCCAACCTTAAAAATTCCAAATAATAAATTACAAAGATATAGAATAGGTGGTGCCAGGCTTAATACCCTGTTTCCCCCCAAATAAGACATCCCTTGATAATAAGAGCCTTGGTGTTGCAGTGGACTAAAGTGTTAAAGTGGCACTTAGCTGCCAGCTGCCTGCAATTACTGTGAGTTCAATTCTCACCAGGCTCAAGGTTGACTCAGGCTTCCATCCTTCTGAGGTAGGTAAAATGAGGACCCAGATTGTGGCGGCAATAAGCAGACTTTTATAAAAAAGAACACCGCTTGGGGGGGGCCAAAAGCCCTACTAAGCAGGTATATACAAAAGTAGGAAGGCTATTGCTTAACGCATTGTAAGCCGCCCTGAGTCTCCGGAGAAGGGTGGCATATAAATCGAATGAATGAATGAATGAATGAATGAATGAATGAATGAATAAATAAATAAATAAATAAATGAGCAAGCAAGCAAGCAAGCAAGCCCAATCGGGCTTTTGAGCGCATGGCAATAAGGCCAAATGCTTATTTCAGGGTTCAAAAAAATATAAGACAGGGTCTTATTTTCAGGGAAACACGGTAGTAGTAACTGCTAGAAGGATGCGTTATGCACTGGCCACACACACCCTGGTTTAGTGAAGGGGAAAAAAGTTGTGATACATCACATGATGACAACATGACACCATGAGTTTGACACCCCTGTAATAGATAATCACTTAAATATCAACCAGCAGTGTGCTGCAGCTACCAAAAAAACCAACATAGTCCTAGACTGCATTAAGCAAGGGATAGAATCAAGATCATGTGAAGTGTTAATACCACTTTATAATGCCTTGGTAAGACCACACTTGGAATATTGCACCAGGTTTTGGTTGCCATGATATAAAAAGATGTTGAGACTCTGGAAAGAATACAGAGAAGAGCAACAAAGATGATTAGGAGACTGGAGGCTAAAACATAATAACGGTTGCAGGAATTTGGTATGTCTAGTTTAATGCAAAGAAGGACTAGGGGAGACATGATAGCAGTGTTCCAATATCTCAGGGGTTGCCACGAAGAAGAGGGAGTCAAGCTATTCTTCAAAGCACCTGAGGATAGGACAAGAAGCAATGGGTTGCAACTAATCAAGGAGAGAAGTACCAACCTAGAACTAAGGAGAAATTTCTTGATAGTTAGAACAATTAATAGTGGAATGACTTGAAGTTGTGGGGGTTCCAACACCGGAGGTTTTTAATACGAGATTGGACAATCATTTGTCTGAAATGATGTAGGGTTTCCTGCTTGAACAGGGGATTGGACTAGAAGACCTCAAAGGTCTCTTCCAATTCTATTGTGTTACTCTATTATAAAGAAAACTGCCTTCAGGTTCAAGTGAAGAACATATATGTTTTCTTAAAGATGCTCAATTCCTCTCTCTCCACATGTACACATATACGCACATACACAAGTGGGAAGCTCTCAGAAAAAAACTAACAAAATTAAAAATAAAATCTGTATATCATGATTAGTAATAACAAAGCACATTGTACCACATCCATCAATACTCTCTCCATAAATCATTAACCATATTATGGTTAATTATTATTGTGTTTATTATTGCTGGGAAGAAGAAAGGGTTCTACTGAAAGAGGTGGATCTTAAGTCAAATTTTAGAAAAACCGGGGAAGAGAGGGAGGGAGTGAATAGACATTGTGGGATATGCAATTATCTTTAACCAAGGCAATATTACAAAGAATTTTTTTAATTAAGACTCAGAAGAAGAAGAAGAAAAATTAGAAGCCTAAGAACAAGTAGCAGAACATAGAAAAAAAGGAATCCATTTTTAATATAGTATGAGAATTCTAAAAGGGTAAAGTGGTAGTTTCCACTTGATTATGGAATAATGTCTCAGTGCCAGGTGATAATTTGGAAACAAAGGCTGAAAACATAATGAAATACTGAAGAATTTTTTTTCAAGCATTTTTTTTCACTGTATTAAGCATCTTCCTTTGTTGTTCAACTGCAGTGACAAATCCTTTTGATATGACCATATCCTTAAAGCATGTAGTAATTTAATTCCATGTTTAAGGACCTGAAGCTCTAACTCAGAAGTCTTCAAACTGGCAGCTTTAAGACTTGTGGACTTCTGGGAGTTGAAGTCCACAAGTCTTAAAGCTGCCAAGTTTGAAGATCTCTGCTCTAACTCATACTTTTGTAATCAGTTCACTAATCAGTGTGTGATGGAGTTTCTTATCAATTGCTTTGCTGAAGTAAAGACTTATTATATCTCCAACATTCCCAGATTCTATTAAGAAAGTTGCCTGATTTTTTTTTTAAAAAAACAATAAAATAATTTTGGTCTGGAAGTTATGACCTTAATAAACACCTTCTGTCTTCTGATAATTATGACATTGTTTGTATGTTCTTACAAATTGAATGATTGAAAATATTCCAGGATGTCCTTATCAGACTGACCAGATTTTGGATATCCTTTCACCAGAACAGGCCACCAATCAATTCTGGAAGGCAAAAATGGATATCTCCCTCTGCTAATTGTCCACTAATTGTCATAATAACCTCGTGATGTGTTTTCCTGCTCTACTTCTAAAGTATATTTTTCCATCTTATGTTGCCTTAGCTTTCCAGTCCATTTCAGATATCATGCTTTAGTTTGTTGCTGGCAGTTGCCTTGCAGTTCATTTGTTACTTCTCCAAGAGGTGGGGATGCCATTTCAACTGAGTGCTTATTATAGAATCTATTTAGAGCTGTATTTTCCAGGTATTGTATATAGTACAATGGTTGTCACACTTATTTTGTAATTAAAAAGTAGCTGGTTTGTAACTTACAGAAGCAGAACCATTTTTCCTTTGCTTTTATCTATCCTTAAAACAATTCTAACAATGGGATAATTTATCATTTTTCCAGTTACCTGAGATGGAAAGGTTTCATTCCCAGCTTCCAAATAATCCATAAGCTATCTGTAATATTTGGGAGCAAAGAGTGAAATCGTTCTACCTGGAGTGACCAAAAAAATAATGAAAAATCCTGGACTTATTTAAAAAAAAATAGAAAAGAGAGCCACAGGAAAAGAAGAAATGTACGTTTATTTAATTCTTTACTGATTGGTATCAGGTCAAAGAGTTGTTTCACATGTCTCCTAGTCTCTAAAGGGGAAAGCCATCAACAAAGCAAATAAGGAAAGACATGTCATTTTTTTTTAAAGAAAGCCATTTCTTTCTAGGTTGTGGTAATTGATTGTTCCATTGATTACATGCCATCAAATCATTATTGACTTTGATTGCATGCCATCAAATTATTATTGACTCATAGCAACCACATAGATTTTCCTGACAATCAGTTTCTAAACTTCCAATGCTGCACTCATTGCCACTGTAATTTTGCTTATCCACATTGCTGCTAGTCATCTTCTTCTCTTTCCTTCCAGGTAACTGCTATACTGTTAGCTTCATGGAATAATATAATGAGACTTTCTTGGACACCACTCAACCAAACAAAAACTAGATCCTCTCTGATAATCAAAAGTATCACCAAGGTAATAAATTCCTGATTCTGCTTCTAGTATTTGCTGATCAAATTGCAAATCAATGGTAATCAGTGTGTTTGTGTGTGTGTGTGTGTGTTTATTAATTTATTTTTCAGGGTCTACTGGAGAAGTCAAATCACAGTTCAATGGTAATCAGTGTAGATGGATGGATGGAATGGATGGATGGATGGATAGATAGATGGATGGAGATAGATAGAAAGATAGAGAGATAGAGATTAGACAGTCAGACAGATGATAGATAGATAGATAGATAGATAGATAGATAGATAGATAGATAGATAGATAGATAGATAGATAGATAGATTTTGCGGGTCTACTGAGAACCTATCTTGACTGGAAATCAAGAGTCACTATAAGTGAAATGGGCAGCATAGAAATGTAATGCATACATACATATACACATACATACATACATACATACATACATACATACAGTCTGAATCCCTGTCATATGGCCTTATCTTGACACCGGAGACACCTTTGAAATTGGTCAGCCTAAGGTAAGTTTTCCCCCTTTCATACTGAAAAATTTTAGTCTATAATTCCAGTGTCACAGCTTGCATTTCTCCATTTCTGTGCCAACTTGGTGACTGCTATTTTCAGAGGCAGTGGAAATGTCAAATAACAAACCAGATAAATGTGCCTAAATCAGATGGAAGAAAACAGCAATACAATTGCTCCACAATTTTTTTGTTTTCTTCATAAGCATGAAGTGACTGGGCAGTTTTCTGAGGCTCTGTCCTGAAGTAGCAATTACTCTATCTTTCTCAAAAAAGAAAGAAAGAAAGAAAGAAAGAAAGAAAGAAAGAAAGAAAGAAAGAAAGAAAGAAAGAAAG
>WNWU01000034.1:6949581-6973464 GCA_012654045.1 Ptyas mucosa
AAGAAAGAAAGAAAGAAAGAAAGAAAGAAAGAAAGAAAGAAAGAAAGGAGAAAAATAATCTTTTTTTTTTAAATGACTGCCTTTTTGCTATGAATCAGCAGAGGGGGAAAAAAAGAAAAGATATCTCCATTTTATTTGACTAAATTCACTGAGTACCCTTTTCCTCCTTAAGTAGCAGATTTGGTACATAACTCATAATGTACATTTTGCCTCGCCTCTCTTCATAGACATTTTGCCTGAAGAAACTGATTCCAAGTAAATCCATCATAAGGAAGTATCAGCTGTAGTGGCACTTCATCTATTCTCTGCATGATGAAGTACTGGCAACTGTGAGTAGAGCACCTTACTCACTGGGTCATTACTGATTTCCTACCACCTAAAGGCAAGCTCTGAATCATGGCTTAAGTGTGTACTAAGCCATTCAATAGCAGTTCTGCTATTGAAAGTTGAAATAACAGGGAATAATCAGTAAAGATGGGCAATTCTGTCCACTTATGCTTTGTGAACTTTCCATCTCATCAAGTGTTCAACAACTTTCCAACACTCATCAAGTGTTCACATATTAGGTACAATGGCTTTTGACTAAAACCATACAGTGGGATTATTATTCTTATTATTCTTATTTTTTGCCTCTTTTCTGAAGGGCACATTTTTTTTTGCACAGACTTTTTCTAGTCTGAGCAACTCTGTAAGTAATTTCCCTCCTAATTAGAATATACACTTCTCTGCGTATTTCTCTCTCTCTCTCCAAATGTATGCCGTTTCACACATTTTTGAATTTCACACAAGATTCCTACATTCTGAACCGTGTAGATTTTGGTGTGGAAGTACCGTATTTTTTGGAGTATAAGACGCACCTACCTTTTCGGGTTGGTTTTTTTTTAAAGTTTTTTTTTTATTTTTTAGACAAACACATATACAAACATACAATGTATTTTCTTTGAACAGAGTATTTGGCTGGTTCACAAATTTAAGCAGTGTTTTCAATTAAATTTACAATTTCTATATTTCCTTTTTGCCATATTTATTCCTCATCTATTTTTTTAAAAAAACCAATATTACCCTTCATCCTCATCTCTAATCTTAATCATATTCAATTTTTCCCTTCTATTCTATATTATACCCCTTCCTATTGTCATCTATTTTTATATCCATCCTCACATTGGTTAATTATTTAATATTACAATTGTTTAATACAAATTCAACATTTTTATATAAATCAATTAGTTATAACAATCTTTTTTGTATATTAATCAATATGAACATGAATATTCCAGTTATTTCCATGCAATCCAATTTCTTACAAATCAATTAATTATATTTACCAATAATAATAAACCAAATAATTTCCCCCATATATTCCCCCAAACCATAACTTAACCATTTCTGCTTTCAACACGATATAGAATTAATAGCATCTCAATTATTACAATTCCCTAGTTAAATAGACCTTTTTTCTTTTGTGTTTTAAAATCTTGACCTCTTCTCTTTTGCCCATTGTTTGCACCTATGTTTTTTGGTGAGCAAAAAGAAAAAGAAATCTCTCTCCGTGCCTCATTTTGTCACGTTGCAGCAGAGCCTGATTTACTTTCAGTTTCGTTTTTAGCTAGGGGGAAAAAAAATCTGCTCAGCACTCTTTGCAGTAAGCAAAGAGCTTGCTAAACAAGAGCTTGCAAAAGAGCCTGCACAAAACAGCTGAGAGCAAATCAGCTGAGGGTTGGGAGGCCAATCTAATCAACTTGTGCTAATTAGCCTATGCAGAAGCTGAATGAGGCTGTTTTTTCTTGCTGTTTGCTTGCAAGGCGGTAAGTGCTGGGAGGCAAGGCCAAAGGTTGGGGGCCAGTGGGTGGGCAGGGCTACATTCGGTGTATTTTCACCCCCTTTTGGGGAGTAAAAAGGTGCGCCTTATACTCCGAAAAATATGGTATATTCCTTGTATTTGTTTGCATTTGGAAAGTACAGAACTTACTAGTTTCCACCTAAAATTTCAAACAGAATAATTTACTTATCCATTCTTTCCATTAAACATATAAAGATCACACACAGAGCATACACAAAGCAGATGCTCAATGCTCAGTCTTAAGATGTGATTTACAGGAAAATAACATGAAAAACTTATTTTGCATGTTATTTACATTATGTGCTGGAGAAGACTCCTGTGAGTCCCTTGGACTGCAAGGCAATCAAACTGGTCAATCCTAGAGGAGATCAACCCTGACTGCTCTTTAGAAGGCCAGATCCTGAAGATGAAACTCAAATACTTTGGCCACCTAATGAGAAGGAAGGTCTTACTGAAGAAGAGCCTAATGCTGGGAATGACTGAGGGCAAAATAAGAAGGGGACGACAGAGAATGAGGTGGCTGGATGGAATCATGAAAGCAGTAGGTGTGAGCTTAAATGGACTCCAGAGGATGGTAGAGGACAGAAAGGCCTGGAGGAACATTGTCCATGGGGTCGTGATTGGTCGGACTTCACAACTAACTTCACAACTAACAACAACAACCACATGCAAAAATGAGCATGCCCTGCTATTTCATACATTACTTTATGACCACGACTGGGAAAATACTGTTCTTCCTCTCATGAATGTGGACTAAATACCTTTTTCATGCTTATTCTGTACTTAGCCAGTTTAAAGATATTGCTATATTCATGGGATACCACTTGATGTCGATATCAGGTTCCCACGTCAGCTTCCAGCATGACAATAATCAGTCACAGGGAGTCCTAAACTTACAAACATTTGTTTAGTGACTGTTTGAAATCACAGAGCACTAAAATAAGGGACTTATGACCATTTTTCACATTTACGACCATTGCAGCATCTCAACGGTCACATGAACAAAATCCAGATGCTTGGCAATTGACTCATATTTATGACAGTTGCAATGTCCCGGGGTCAATGTGATAAACTTTTGCAACCTTCTGACAAGCAGAGTCAATAGGTGTTCTGCCCCAGCTCCGGATTCCCAAGGATTGTGACACACACCAACGGTCCTTATCAAAGTTATAAAGTACCAAGAATAAACAAAGTCCGGCAAAGGTTGGCAACCAGCCCAGAAAACAAGATACAATAAGACACTCATTCTCCAAAATGCTCTGTAATAATTACACGTTGTTTCCAGCAAGAAATTACTAACTGCCTGCAACTTAAATAGGCTAAGGGAGTGGCCAATTATCCTCAAACCTTACTCTCAAGGAGATCTCCTCCTCCTGAGTAGCCACTCCTGCCTTTTGGCAGCCCTGCGTGCTCGAGCATTGAGGAGAGGCTCCTCCACTTCACTCTCTCCACTTGAAGGAGGCTCTGGAGGTTCTGAAGGCCCTGGCTGAGTCTCTGCCTCTGGCACCACATCCTCTTCAGCCTCCTCGCTCTCCGATGTGAGTGCCTGCTGCGCAGGCTGCTGGCATGACCCTACACCAGCCTCCTCATTGTCGGGATCAGCCATGATCTGCACAGGCCGCTGGTGGGCCACAACACTAGGGAAGCCAGATTCACTTTACAACTCTGTTACTAAATGAACAACTGCATTGATTCACTTGATAACTGTGACAAGAAAGGTCATAAAATGGGGCAAAACTCACTTAAAAATTGTCTTGCTTAGCAACAAACATTTTGGGCACAATTGTGATTGCAAGTAGAAGACTACCTATATCATAAACTGAGGTAGATACATGAATCTTGGTATTTTATGAGGAAGTTATGTCTGCCTTGAGTTATAGTCTGATCTATTGTTGTAAATTACCATTAGTGCGGATTCCAGGCCCTTCACAGCTGCCTCTTTTGTTGAAAACTAATCATTCAGCAGAATTCTGAGTGGCTACATAATTATTCATAATCTGGAAAGTGCAATGTAGGTACTTTCTTTTTTTGGAGAAAATGACCTTATATTGAAATAGACCACTAATTTGCTTAGTACTATTCACCTTGACTGAGTTGATAATCCTCATGTTTTCAAGCTAGAATGTGGTTACTACTGCTATTGTTGCTATTGTTATATTCCTATATTGCTCTTCTTCCCTGAATGGGTGGCACAGTGGCTCAGTGATTAAGATGTTGGGCTTCTTGGCTGGAAAGCCAGCAGCCTGGGTTCGAGACCTGAGTGCCACACAACGGGGTGAGTTCCTGTCCTCACCCCAGCCCCTGCCTACCTAGCAATTCGAAAGCATGCTAATGAAAGTAGATTAATAGGTACCATTTCAGTGGGAAGGTAATAGTGCTCCGCAATGCCATGTTGGCCACATAACCCTGGAAAAGTCTTTCGATAGTGCTGGCTCAGTGGCCTTGAAGCAGAGATGAGCACCGTCCCCTACAGTTGGCAATGACCAGTGGAGTAAAATCCACAGGGACTCCTTTACCTTTGACCTCCTTCCCATAATAATGAATTATACAAGTTTTAAAAAGTCATTGCAATAAAACTAATAATTCTTAAAAGAAAATATGCCAAAATTAAAACAACACTGATTCACGTAACAAGAGAGGAGCCAATGATGAGGCAATCTTAAAGTCTGGTCTTGCAGTCATCTCACACATTTATGGGTAAAGAGACATCTTTACTTATTTTATGAAAGGAGAGAGAGCAGGGGTGAAATGCTACCAGTTCGGACTGGTTCGCCTGAACTGGTAGTAATAAAAACTACCAGTAATAAAAACTACCAGGTGAACCAGTAGTAAAAGAAATGCTACCAGCTTGGATGAATCGATATTTCCAATGATCAGCTGTGCCGCATGATTTATATCCTGCTTTCTAGCTAATCTAAATCACTCAGCACAGCTGTTCCCCCCCCCCCACTGTTCTACTTACCTTACAAAAGGCTTCTTAAGCCTCCTTTTTCAGCGCTGCGTTGTAGCACCTGCGGTGTGCATGCATGTAAAGCATGCATTTGGCGCGCAGCACACATGCCCACACACAGCAAACCAGTAGCAGACTTTGGAGCATTTCATCCCTGAGAGAGAGTATAGGTCAGCCAAACATTTATAGGGAGAGAATAATTTGGGACACTGACACCGAAAAGGCTGAACTCACTGGTAATCCCACAATTGAGGGCTTCCAATTCATCTGATTATAGAGCTCACATGATATCGGGGAGGCAAATTTTTCAATGCCTGGATCTTAAATTAGAGTTCTCAAAGGTTGAAATTAGGAGCTCTTGTTCTACATTCGGGGCATTTGGTCTTTTCCCCCCGCTTCCCTGTTTGCCAGTAGCACAAACAGACCTTCACACAGATTTGCTCGCTTCTCACTATTCTAAAGTGGCACCTTGGTCTCTATCCACAGAAGAACAATCAATGGACTATTCTGTGCCTGCGAGAAGAAATCAGATTATTTGCTTCATCATATGATAATGATAAGCGTGCAACCATGCTGAACATGCCCTATTTGTGTGAGGTTTAGCTTGGAAGTGACAATTGCTTAGTTTATTCACATTAAGTTTATTATGGACTGAAATAATATTGCTTGTTCCTTTCTTTTAAAAAAGAAAAGAAAAGCACCCTCATGCTGTTTTGAGTATGTTTGTAGCAAATGCTTTCATTAAACCAAACTCCATGCTCTTGAATACAAAAAAAAACTTGGTCAGCAATTGTTATTAAGAAGAAAGCTTGTACACTGAGGGAGGGATTGGAGAAGACAAAGGCCTGATTGGACTTTATTGAGGATGCTTTCAGAACATCACAACCCTTGTAATTGGCACCAAATGATGCAGTAGAAGAGTGTGTTGGATTAACCCGGTTGTGCTTTGCTGCTCTGCTTGTCCTGAAGAGAAGACCATTGTTTGTTTTAAATCAAGTGATCTCATGGCTTAGCTGGCAATTGGAACTAAGCTACCAATTTATCTTCCACCAAACCATATGGGTATTTAAACCTTTTTTCTGCTGCCAGGTATTCTTTAGATCTTGAATCTTTCTTGTGTCCTCTTCTGTATTGGTATTTTTTTCCCTTCCTCCTCATGAAAGCAACATGTGAATGTATGGATGAGATACGTTTGGCTGAACATACCCAAAAAAGAGCCTGGTGGTGCAGCAGACTAAAGCACTGTTATTAACATCAGCTGCCTGCAATTACTGCAAGTTCAAATCTCACCAGGCTCAAGGTTGACTCAGCCTTCCATCCTTTCAAAGGTAGGTAAAATGAGGACCCAGATTGTGTGGGCAATAAGCTGACTTTGTATAAAATATATACAAAAGTATGAAGGCTATTGCTTAACGCATTGTAAGCCGCCCTGAGTCTCTGGAGAAGAGCGGCATATAAATCAAATTTAAAAAAAGCATTTTCTGCTGAGGCTTTCTACCTATAGGTCAGAGTTAAGTTTATTCATTTGATCTAATGCAGGGGTGTCAAACTCAAGGCCTGGGGGCTGGATCTGGCCCGCGGGGTGCTTAGATCTGGCCTGGGGGACCGCCCTGGAAACAGCAAAGAATTGGCTTGCAGTGCCTCTGTCAGTGAAAACAGAGCCATCGCAGCCAAAAATGGAGCTTGCGAGGGCAGTGGGTGGCACTCCCAACTCTGTTTTTGCTGGCAGAGGCAGGAGGCTGTCGCAGCTGAAAAGGAGCTAGGGAGCCTATTTTTGCTAGCAGAGAGCTTGGGCCACCACAGGCGCCTCCAGCATGAGTGACCACGCCCACCCTGGCCATGCCTACCCCAGCCTCCCAAGGTCAAACTCTGATGCGGCCCTCAGTGAAATCGAGTTTGACACCCCTGATCTAATGCATTGCGAAACCAGCCTTCTCATCTTCTTTGCAAAGCAACATAGCAGCCTGGTCATGTTAGTTTTAGCTTTCTGGATGGGTAAAATTCTAGCATTGGGCTAGTACAGATGCTGATTCTTTAGCAGCTACTGTAGTTTAGGCAGAATGCATCTGACAAATAGGTTCCAACTTAGCAATGCAGGATAATTTCTTAACACATATTGGATGCTTGACCCTCCACTGATTTATTTTCACCCTTAAATCTCATTTAATTGTATGAACTAAAGACCCGAAATAACACTAAATATCAAGAGCTAGCATCAGGCTCAATTTCTGTACTTTCAATTAAATATACAGCAAATATATCCCACTTTCGTTACTACCACCATGATCGGCATGACAATCAGCCGGGCAGCTTTTATCAGGTTAGCTTAAGAAGTATATTTTTCAAAGTCTTATTTGGGTGGTGAAGTTTTAGTAATGAAAAAAAGTCACTTTCTTCTGAGACATAAGACAGGTTATTCAGTATTCAGTATTATGAGGACCCAGATTGTTGGGGGCAATATGCTGACTCTGTAAACCACTTAGAAAGGGCTGTAAAGCACTATGAAGCAGTATATACCATGTTTCCACGAAAATAAGACCGGGTCTTATATTAATTTTTGCTCCAAAAGACACATTAGGGCTTATTTTCTGGTTAGGACTTATTTTGGGGGAAATACAGTACTAAATGCACCCATCTGGCTGACAATCTTAACTGGGACTTATTTTGGGGGTTATGACTTATATTACGAGCATCCTGAAAAATCATGCTAGGACTTATTTTCCAGTTGGGTCTTATTTTCAGGGAAACAGGGTAAGTCTAATCGCTATTGCTATTTTTGCTACTGAAAGATGGAGGTTTCCCGGGGTCTCAAGCAGCACGATGTGAAGATCTTGGGTGTGTCCATGCAACACAGTGATTTATTCTACTGAGGTCTGGATTCTGCCAAGACTTCTCCAAATATGATGGGGCAGGTTCTGGAACAGGTTGTGACCTTCTGAATACAAAGCTCATGGTCTTACCTTGAATTGGAACCCTTTTGAAAATGTCCATGGATTCTGATGTTGTAGTTTTACTCTGGTTCTCTCAGAATTCTGATCAAGGACTCTTTAGTTTTACAGTAGTATGCCTAGTATCAAACTCTAAAGAACAAGAGACTCAGATTTAATCTAATTTAGTTAAAATTGGATTACATATAGTTTAGCCATGGGTTTCAAAACCCATTGCTGCCAGTTCACTCGAGGGCGCTCATGCACTCACATGTGTGTGTGACACTTCTGCGCATGTGCAGAAACATCCGGGCGGAGCCTCCCACCGCCACTGCTACGGGCTCACCAGATCCTGAGCGAACCGGTAGCAACCCACCACTGATATAGTTCTATAGCATTATCCAGTTCCTATTATGTCAAATAATTTTTGAATTCCTCATTCGAAACTATAATTCAGCAGCAAATTTTGAAGGGGCTTTGAAAATCACTATATAATTTCAGGAGTGTTTTTATTATTATTATTATTTTCAAAATTCCCAAATATTATAAATTAACCATCATTCTAAACTTCTAATTAAAGCGTCCTCCTTTCCTTGATCGTTGTTTTTTTCATTCTGATTATGGACATTTAAAAAAAATGACTTTGAGTAATTTGCCCCATGTCTGAGGTCTTTTTCTCTATCTGAAATAGGCAAATATTTATATTTATCATATACATAACTTTTTAAACTTAAGCAATACATATTATCAACTGGATTAACTCCAACTCAAGTCGGAAAACGTGGAGCTAAATTTATTTTTATTTTATTTATTTTATTTTATTAAATTTATATACCGCCCTTCTCCCCGAGGGGACTCAGGGCGGTGAACAGCCATAAATAAAAAACATATATGCAAAATTTAAAAACCAAATAAAACCGAATTAAACATTGGCCCCAATAATTTAAAATCCCAATTTACAATATTAAAATATTAAAACCCCCAAATTAAAATATTACAATTCAAAATTTCTAAAATTATTTTACGACAGAAGGGGAAAAGGGAAGAATTAGGCCAGGCCCGCCTGGTGGAACAGGAAAGTTTTTAACTCACGGCGGAAGGCACGAAGATCCGGGATCCTCCGTAACTCTGGGGGGAGCTTGTTCCAGATAGTGGGTGCCCCCACAGAGAAGGCTTTCCCCCTGGGGGCCGCCAGCCGACATTGTTTGGCCGACGGCACCCGGAGGAGCCCCTCTCTATGGGAACGTACCGGTCGGTGGGAGGCTATTGGTGGTAGTAGGCGGTCCCGTAAGTACCCGGGTCCTAAGCCATGGAGCGCTTTAAAGGTGGTAACCAACACCTTGAAGCGCACCCGGAAGACCACCGGGAGCCAGTGCAGCTCGCGCAGGAGAGGAGTAACATGGGAGCGCCATGTCGCTCCCATCACCACCCGCGCGGCCGCACTCTGCGCCAGTTGGAGCCTCCGGGTGCTCCTCAAGGGGAGCCCCATGTAGAGAGCATTACAATAGTCCAGGCGAGAGGTGACAAGGGCGTGAGTGACCGTGTGTAACGAGTCCTGATCCAGAAAGGGACGCAACTGGCGAATCAGGCGAACCTGATGAAAAATCCTCCCGGTCACGGCCGTCAAATGCTCCTCAAAAGACAGCCGCGAATCCAGGAGGACGCCCAAGTTGCGCACCCTCTCTGCCGGGGCCAATGATTCACCCCCGATAGTCAGCGATGGTACCAGCTGACTATATCGGGACGTCGGAAACCACAGCCACTCGGTCTTGGATGGGTTGAGTCTGAGCCTGTTCCTCCCCATCCAGATCCGCACGGCCTCCAGACACCGGGACATCACTTCAAGGGCATCGTTGGGGTGGTCTGGGGTGGAGATGTACAGCTGGGTGTCATCAGCGTACTGGTGATATCTCACCCCAAAACCACGGATGATCTCGCCCAGCGGCTTCACATAAATGTTGAACAGGAGGGGCGAGAGGACCGACCCCTGAGGCACCCCACATATAAGGGGTCTCGGAGTCGACCTCTGCCCCCCTGTCAACACCGACTGCGACCGGTCGGAGAGAAAGGAGGAGAACCACCGTAGCACAGTGCCTCCCACCCCTAACTCTTCCAACCGGTGCAGCATGATACCATGGTCGATGGTATCAAAAGCTGCTGAGAGATCTAACAGGACCAGGACAGAGGAACAGCCCCTGTCCCGGGCCCTCCAGAGATCATCAACCAACGCGACCAATGCCGTTTCCGTGCTGTACCCGGGTCTGAAACCCGACTGGAACGGATCCAGATACGTCGTTTCATCCAGGTACCGGGGAAGCTGTTGCGCAACCACACTCTCAACAACCTTCGCCAAAAAGCGAAGGTTGGAGACCGGATGATAATTTACCAACATTGCTGGGTCCAGGGAAGGCTTCTTGAGGAGAGGCCTCACCACCGCCTCTTTCAAGGCGGCGGGAAAGTCACCCTCACCCAACGAAGCATTTATAATCCCCTGGAGCCAGCCGCGTGTCACCTCCCGGGAAGCCAGTACTAACCAGGAGGGGCACGGGTCCAATAAACAGGTGGTCGCGTTCAGCCTGCCCAGAATCCTGTCCACGTCCTCAGGGGTCACAGGATCAAACTCAGTCCAGATAACACTCACAAGACCTGCCCCTGTCCCTCTCCCCGGGACTACCCAGTCGGAGTCCAAGTCTTCCCGAATCTGAGTGATTTTGTCATGCAGATACTGAACAAAATCCTCAGCTCTACCCTCCAAGGGGTCCTCCCGCGCTTCCTGATGAAGTAGGGAGCGGGTCACCCTGAAGAGGGCGGCTGGGCGATTATCTGATGACGCAATAAGAGCAGCAAAATAGTTGCATTTAGCTGCTTTTATCGCCACTAAGTAATTCCTAATATGGGATCTCACTAGTGTCCGGTCAGATTCAGAACGACTGGTTCTCCAACTACTCTCTAGGCGTCGTTTCCGGCGCTTCAACTCCCTCAACTCCTCGGAAAACCAAGGAGCCAATTGAGATCGGCGCCGGGTCAGAGGCCGCAAAGGCACAACCCGATCCAGAGCACCCGTAGCCGCCCTATCCCAGGTGGCCACCAGGTCTCCGGTCGAGGCGTGTGCCAGAGCCTCAGGAAATGGCCCAAGCTCCATCTGGAACCTATCAGGTTCCATCAGGCGCCTGGGGCGGAACCAACTAACAGGCTCCGCCTCCCTGCGGCGGGGTGCAGCGGTTTGAAAGTCAAGACGAAGGAGAGAGTGATCTGACCATGACAAGGGCTCGATGACTAAGTCCCCTATCTCAAGGTCACTCAACCACAGTCCAGAGGCAAAAATCAGATCCAGTGTGTTTCCCCCCATGTGGGTAGGGCCATGAATTAACTGGGTCAGGTCCATAGCTGTCATGGAAGCCATGAACTCCCGAGCCACCTCCGACGTCTCGCCGACAGATGGGAGGTTGAAATCCCCCATGACCATAAGTCTTTTAATTTATATTAAAAGTTTTTTTTAATTAATTTTACAACAACACAACATAACATACAAAACACAAACACACAATATGTATTTCTTTTTACGTATCAGTTTTGTTCCTCTTACTTTCTATTTTCTACATTTCCCATTTTTCTCATCCTTTATTATCTTTATCATCCCTTTGTTTCCAGTTTTATTCATTTATAGCATTTTACACATTTGTCACATCATTTATTCACTTTTACTTTCCCTAATCTCGAGCCAATCGTACCACTTAGTCCATACTTGATAATATACTGTGTCTTCCTTTTCTTTTCTTTTTTTCGTTAATTTATCCATCTCCGCACAGTCCAGGATTTTCTTAATTGTTTCTTCCTTTGTTGGTACCTTTTCAACGTGGAGCTAAATTTATGTGACTTGAAGAAAAGTCACATAAGAAAAGTTGAGTAGACATTGGATGCATTCTAGTATCCATTTCTTATATATTACTATAAAGCATTATCTTCCTCCTCCCCTTCCACAGACTGATATAATACAATGCAGAGAATATAGTAACAATTGGAGCAAGGCCAGTTCAAAAATCTCATTTTCACAGTAGATTTTTACTACCAAATGGCATGCATTTGTGCTCAGGGAAAGCACTGCGATCGCTCCCTAGAAATATATAGCGGCTTCTTTTTTAATATATGCCTCAGGTGGAATCATTTACATACAGTTAGAGGGTTTAATGAATAGAAAAGTCCTTATAGTTATGAGCTTTTGATAGTTTTTGTGTTTTCTTTCCCCCAAGTACAATTTGTGGAGAAAATGATGTAAATGGACCATAACAATAGTACATTAATAGACAGAGCCCTAGGTATCCATTTTTATACAATGCATAGCATTTGAATTGGGATTACAAAAGGACCCTTGTGTTTGTATGCAATGGGTATAGGAAGACATTAGAATCTGCAAAAATATATGACATTGATTGAAGTAAATTTGTAACATTTTCTGCATTCATAGACCCTAAGATTTGGCTTAATAAGTAGACGGCACATGAATTTCTAATAGGTACATCTACATTGACAGGGCATGCCACTAGAATATAAACTGAAAGCAAACCCCACTCCCTATTAATGCTGATGATGTTATCTAGTTTGGTAATGAAATGTCTGCAAGAAAATTACCAAGCTCAAGGAGCACCAAGGACCCTACAGGCATGCCTGTGTCATAGGAAAGGAATCATCTACTGTCCCCTATATATTGACATATCCAATGTGTCCAGTTCTTCTTCCTATTTTACAAGCTATCCCCATTTCACAGGCTTCCTGAACTTTTAAGAATGTAAGAAGTTAGTATCAAGACAATGTCCATTATTGGCTTGCTAGAGTGACCAGCCAGATGTCTAAGAAGCTCACATTAAAAACAAATATGTACCTTTAAGTAGCCATTTGGAGACATGATGTCCCAGTCAAAGAAAGCATTGAGTAATCAAGACCAACAGTCTTTGATAAATTGGTTCCTACATGAATTTATTTAATCCCCTTTAAAAGCCATTCAAGTTCCTCCTCCTCCTCCTCCTCCTCCTCCTCCTCCTCCTCCTCCTCCTCCTCCTCCTCCTCCTCCTCCTCTTCTCCTTCTCCTTCTCCTTCTCCTTCTCCTTCTCCTTCTCCTTCTCCTTCTCCTTCCCCTCCCTCCCTCCCTCCCTCCCTCCTTCCTTCCTTCCTTCTTCCCAGCAATTTTATTTAGGAGAATGGATATCTATCACTGCTTTAATTCTATGTTCAAGAGATTCTAATGGATTTCCATTAGAATCCATATTTTTGTAACCTCTTGCTCCAATGTTTTAGATACACTTCCCTAGTAGAAAGAGATGAAAATTAGCAGGACCAGAGACTGTGTGACCTAATTTTAATTTTGGAGGTTGTGCTGGTTTCTTCCCTCTCCAACTGTAAACTTGATTGACTCATTGTGTCAGGGAGGCTGAGTATTTTAGATGAAGGTATTATTAACATTGTGAGCCTCCTGGGATCAATTCACCTTTAGCATTAAGCAACAGCAGGAAAAGAGGAGCATTTGCATTTGAAACTGTGGATTTTTCTTTTAACTGTCAAATCTTACTTTCAAAGAATAATTACTGAGTGTATAAAATGTGGGACACAGTATACAGCATAAAAACAACATTAATAATAATTACAGTTAAAGTTAATAATAATAATAATAATTGTTATTACAAAAAGGAACTTGAAACTGTTGAATTATCTTACTGAATAACCACTAGTTCTATTTCCAGTACTATTGTGTGAATCAATGGATGAAACCACAACCATTTTTTTCCCTAATTATATTAATTCAGTTGGTTGGATGACCATACTATCTCTAAGATTATGACCAAAAAAAAGCCAAATAGCCATATCAATTGGCATCTAGTTTAGAGGAACCCATTATAACCTATGATATTTCTATACTGCTCATTGAGTGCAATAAATTGAAATCGAAAGCTAACATGTTAGTTATATAATATCAGCAGGAAGCTTGTTGCAATGGTGCAAAAGACACGAATAACAAATTTACATGATTTTGCATTATGATGTAATTCATGTCATTTGTACATTTGGCACAGGAGTGAAATCCAGCTGGTTCTGACAGGTTCTGGAGAACCGGTAGCAGAAATTTTGAGCAGTTCAGAGAACCAGCAAATGTCACCTCTGGCTGGCCCCAGAGTGAGGTGGGAATTGAGATTTTGCAATATCCTTCCCCCGGGAGTGGGGAGGGAATGGAGATTTTGCAGTATCCTTCCCCTGGAGTGGGGAGGGAATGGAGATTTTGCAGTATCCTTCCCCTGCCATGCCCACCAAGCCACACCCATAAAACCGGTAGTAAAAAAATTTGGATTTCACCACTGATTTGGCAGTCAGGGCCAGTGGTTAGGTAATCGAGTTACAGATTGAGTAATGGGCCAGCCGCGGCATACTCCAAAGGGTAGATAGGGGCTGGAATATCATGTGGAGATATAATGATCAATAGGTTTAACAATTCCCTTCTTCTCTCATATTGCAATTCAATAATAGTTTTGGAAGTACTGGGGATGACAAGAGTACAAACAGCCTAAATGAGACTCTAGAGCAGAGGTCCCCAACTTTTCTGGCTCTGCTGACAGGCGGTGGCAGTGGGGATGGGGTGGGGTGGGGGAGAAGGGATGTTTCCACACAAACAGCAGGCACACGTGTCTGACCTCTTGCACAAATGGAACTTCACATGCTTGACCACTCGGCCGCCGCTTGTGCAGCCTGGTTCCCAATGAGCCACAGCCTGGTACTGGGTCATGGCCCAAGGATTGGGGACTCCTATTTTATAGAACCAGATTAGGTGTTCCTTTGCTGGAAGGCTAGACTGCGTGCCTTCCTGTTCACTTTATTTTTCCATCTGAGTATAATGTAATCTATCTATTCTGCCTGAGGAATGGGTAAAAATCATCCTGGCTTGACTAGCATGTGTTTATGTGCTTTTGAGAGAAAGATGCAGAAGGGATGGGAAAAAAAATGGTTCAGAAGATATAAAATCTTCTGCAAGAGCCTTGGTAGTACAGTGGTTTAAAGCACCCTGTTATTAATACCAGCTGCCTGCAATTATTGCAGGTTCGAATCTCACCAGGCTCAAGGTTGACTCAGCCTTCCATCCTTTCTAAGGTAGGTAAATTGAGGACCCAGTTTGTGGGGGCAATAAGCTGACTTTGTATAAAAATATTCAAAAGTATGAAGGCTATTGCTTAGCACATTGTAAGCCGCCTTGAATCTCCAGAGAAGGGCGGCATATAAATCATAAAAAAAAATAAAAATTACTCCTATCAGAATGCATTTGTTTTCGTCACACTTTTGGAAACATCTCTGCCCCGATGTATGTATCAGGGGTGGGTTCTACTTACCTTTACTACCGGTTCGCAATGGGATCGTGCATGCACAGATCGCCGATGACGACATCTGGGGCAGTGGGCGGGGCCTCCCGCCGGTTTTACTACCCGTTCTTGCGAACTGGTCCAAACCGGGGGGCAACCCACCACTGGTATGTATGTATGTATGTATATGTGGTTCTGTACATGTGTGTGTGTGAGAGAGAGAGTGTTTACCACATGAGTCAAAGAAGAAGATTTTTCTATCACTGAAGAAAACGATGCTGACTTGCTTAGATTAATAGTCTCCTTTAGTATAAAGCTACTTCTTTTGTTTGCATTACCAAAGAAACTGCCTTTGCTGTAAACTGTCTGTTTGAAAGGTCAGGTTTGCAGTTATTAACTTGTCTAAATCCACTTCTTTTACATTGCAGCTGGGCACTAAAGCAGGCCTCCCTGTTGAATTCAGTGTTTGGTTTCAGCATTAGTTCGTTTTCCTCTTCTAGCTCCTACCCAGAAGACTAAAGTCATATGTCTCCAGTAGGATGAACAATCTAAATGCATCCAATCTCAGCTTGCATGTATTCAGTTGTCCCTTCCCCTTATTTTTATATGCCCCTTTTCCTGTTGTATCTATTTTCCTATTCTATATTACATAATATAAATATTGTTACATGCAAATTGTGGGCCAAGAATTACAGGAGCTACGTGATAAAGACACTCTAATCTGCATAGTAATTTGGAACATGCAAATGATGTCAATTTGCTTTAAAAGCAGAACATACTAAATTCTTTGGCATACTTTTATGCAACCCTCTGGGAATGTACTACTTCACGCAAATCAATCTATTCTTCTTTAGTGCAGATTCAAATACAAAAGCCTGCAGAACACTCCCTTACACATTCCTGTAACTGTGGCACAAACATGTCCTAGTAAGCTTTTGTAAAAAGGACCCCCAAATTGTGTATTCATAAAATTGCCTTTGTCTTATCTCCGGTGAGACAACATACAGTGTTCCAGTTTTAAAGTAATATTTCCTTTTTTTCTCTTGATACAGTTTTGTCATGCTTGATTCATGGACAGTTTAGTAGATGATGCAGGCGGAAACTAGTTCCTATTTTTTCCAGTGACTGGGCACTGCCTTCCATCCCCACTTCCCATTGGGGTGAAGCAGAAATAGATTGCATATCTTCCATTGAGGAATCTGCCTATGTAATATAGGTAGTTGTCATCTTATGACCACTGCTGAGTAAAAACATGATGTTGCTAAGCAAGACAGTTGTTAAGTGAATTTTGCTCCATTCTACCACCTTTCTTGCCACAGTTGTTAAGTGAATCACTGCAGTTGTTAAGTTAGTAACATGGTTGCTAAATGAATCTGGCTTCCCTTTTGACTTTGCTCATCAGAAGTTTGCAAAAGGGGATCATGTGACTCAGTGGTGGGTTTCAAAATTTTTTACTACCGGTTCTGTGGGCGTGGCATGGCTTGGTGAGAGTGGCATGGCTTGGTGGGCGTGGCAGGGGAAGGATACTGTAAAATCTCCATTCCCACCCCACTCTGGGGCCATTTGCTGGTTCTCTGAACTGCTGGTTCTCTGAATTGCTCAAAATTTCTGCTACCGGTTCTCCGGAACCTATCAGAACCAGCTGAATTTCACCCCGGTGTCAAATGCATTCCCACCCCAATCCAGGGGAAGGTTATTGCAAAATCCCCATTTCCTCCCGATCAGCTGGGACATGGGAGGCAGAGAATAGATAGGGGCAGGGCCAGTCAGAATTTTTACTACCGGTTCTCCGAACTACTCAAAATTTCTTCTACCAGTTCTCCAGAACTGCTCAGAACCTGCTGAAACCCACCTCTTATGTGACCCCAGGGCACGGCAATCGTCATAAATATGAGTCAGTCACCAAGAGTTTGAATTTTAATCACGTGACCGTGGGGATGCTGCAATGGTCATCAGTGTGAAAAATGGTCATACGTCACTTTTTTCAGTGCTGTTGTAACTTTGAACAGTCACTAAATGAACTGTTGTAAGAACGAGGACTACCTGTAAATGACCAGGCTTTCCATAGCACCGATCAGGTCTTACACAGGATCCTTAGTGCTTTTTTGAAAGACTGTAGCTCCATGTTGCACAGAAGGTTGATTTAAATAAAAACAGAGAGGTGGATTCTGCCATTGTGTGTCCAGCCACCAATAAGTCCATTACAGGTTTTTCAGCTGCTCCTTCTGAGAAGGAGCTTTGCATGGCCATGCTTTTATTATTTTATTTTATTTGGGGAAGCAATGTCACTTTGCCTACTCCATGGGCTACATTTGTATGCTGTAAGCCATAGCCATTTGCAGCAGTGGTGGGTTTCAAATTTTTTTACTACTGGTTCTCTGGGTGTGGCTTGGTGGGCGTGGCATGGCTTGGTGGGTGTGGCAGGGGAAGGATACTGTAAAATCTCCATTCCCACCCCACTCCAGGGGAAGGATACTGCAAAATCCCCATTTCCTCCCGATCAGCTGGGACTTGGGAGGCAGAGAATAGATGGGGGTGGCGCCAGTCAGACTTTTTACTACCGGTTCTCTGAACTACTCAAAATTTCCGCTATTGGTTCTCTAGAACTGGTCAGAACCTGCTGAAACCCACCTCTGATTTGCAGCCAGCACTGCCATTCCCTTGCAGCACTCCTTGACAATGGAGCTCCCATCCATCCATTCCTTCACCCACTCTACCTTCTTTACCTTCTGCTTTACCTGTGATCTGTGAGCTTGGCTATTTCTTGAACAAAGTTTAAAGTTCTTCAAGAAGATAACCAGAGCCACAACTGGAAATAGCTTGCCATGTCAGCTTGCATGACTGACAAGTAACAAGAATGAAGAACCTTCACAGCCAATTTAAGAAAGGTCCATGCCAGCTGTTCTAAACTCCTGACTCTAGTCAACCATCCCCACTCTACCCTACACTGAGAAGAGAAATTGGTGGCTCTTTTGCCCTCTGGCAGATGATGCTTGGTGCAAAGGGAAGGAAAGCCGGAGGATTCTGCCAATCATTTACCTTAACCCCTCCCATATTAAAATATAAAGATGGCACCATTTGTTCGCCTTCTTAGAGAGACAGAATATGGTTGAGCAATGAGGGCAGCACCCTTTAGGACAGCATTCCTAAATCAGGAGCCATGGTGACGCAGTGGTTAGAATGCAGTATTGCAGGCTAATTCTGTTGACTGCCACTAGTTCGATTTTCATCAGCTCAAGGCTGACTCAGCATTCCAAGGTTGCTAAAATGAGGACTCAGATTGTTGGGGGCAATATGCTGACATTGTAAACTGCTTAGAGAGGACTGTAAAACACTATGAAGTGGTATATAAGTCTAAGTGCTATTGCTATTCTACAATTGGCCTCAATCCTTATGTTCAGTGAACACTGCTAGATTTACTGTCTAGATTCTAGTTAGAATCATTGTTCTATTCTTTACAATTTACAATATTCTTTACAGTTATATTCTGTCCCTGCAAATGCTGATCCTCTGCACAGAAGTAATGGATTTTTTCAGGAGGAAACAGTTCATTATGTCAAGGACAGGATGTGTCCATGGCTTGGGGAAATTCAGTAATAAGCTTTAAAAATTTGCTCAATGAGAGACATGTCCTGACATATCCCTCTCCATGCCGTGCAGGCTTCACAGAATTGTATAGCTAAAGAAGGCACTCCACAGAGCAAATAGAAAATGTTCTGAATGAGGGGTCATCTTGTCCTCCTTGTGCAATCATAGCAAAGTTGCAGCAAAGCATTTGTTATGTCACACTTGAAAGATAGAGGTGTGAAATGCTTTAACCACCATCCTTCGGAATATATCAGCCCATTTTATTTTTCATTTTTATCGACATCAAGTCTGAACTGGAAAAGTTTGAAGTCTGAATCATCTAGACCAGGGGTGTCAAACTCAAGGGCTGGATGGAGCCTGCAGGGTGCTTAGATCTGGCCCGCGGGGCCACCCTAGAAACAGTGGAGGACCAGCCCCCGCAGGGCCTCTGCCAGTGAAAACGGAGCTCAGGAGGCTGTGACGGCCTCCTGCAAACCTCTGCCAGTGAAAACAGAGCTCAGCGGCCCTCCCGAGCTCCATTTTTGCTGGCAAAGGGTTGCAGGAGGCCGTTACAACCTCCTGAGCTCCGTTTTCACTGGCAGAGCACTTGGGCCACCACAGGCACCCCTTACACAAGTGACGTCAAGCTGGCCATGCCCCCCTGGCCATGCCCACCCAGCCCTCAAGATCAAACACAACCCTGATGCGGCCCTCAATAAAATCAAGCTTGACACCCCTGATCTAGATCTTTGTGTTTCATTATGCATAGGCAAGAAGCTGGGAGAGTCACATTTCCTTCTTGTAATGTGATTTTATTCTTTAGGCAGGAATACTTTCTCATAGTGAAATGATTTCTCATGTGCATTCTGAGATGATAGTATTCCAAAAAAAAAAAAAAAAACCCCACTGGATGTTGACATTTGTTGTATGATCATATTTATTCTCTTAAATTAGGGTTGGAGAAATCTAGTTAGTTTTCTCTATGCTCCTGAACTGTAATACCTACCATCCTTTTTCTCAATGGCCATATTGTCTAAAACTGCTGGAAGGGCATATTTTCTTCACCCCCCTATATTCAGTAGCAGTATTTCTCCATGAAGTGGACTCTTTCTGACATCTTCCTCCAACACAACTTTAATTATCTCTTTGTCCCCTTTTAATGTATGGATTGTCTGTTAAGTTTGAAATATGACATATGTTGAGGGAAACCGAGGGAATCTTGTCAATTTAACATTATTTGGTAGACGACCTAAATTCAGGTGGTATTTCCTGAAAGGAAGGGTAGTTGTGTTGCTCAGTGGCAACTTTCTCTTGTTTCTATCAATGTTGACACAGTTGACACATATCTTTGATGTGTCTGTAAGCAATATAAACATACAGTTGAAGTTCAGAACTTCAAAGTAATATAAACAGATTAGAACTTCTAATCTAGTCCAAATTCCATAGGAAAGCGTCTCTTCCCTATACATCCAACTAACTATTTTAATATATTCTTTACTGGCCAAGTGTGATTGGACACACAAGGAATTTGTCTTTGGTGCATATGCTCTCAGTGTACATAAAAGAAAAGATACATTCATCAAGAATCATAAAGTACGACACTTAATGATAGTCATAGGGTACAAATAAGCAATCGAATCATACTAGGAAACAATATAAATCGTAAGGTTACAGCAACAAGTTACAGTCATACAGTCATAAGTGGGAGGATATGGGTGATAGGAACAATGAGAAGACTAATAGTAACAGTAATAACAATAATAATGATGATGATTTGTCCATTGTAATCATATGTGTGTATACTCCAAGAAATACACAGTTGAATTCATTATTTTCCTAAGTGTGGCTTAGATGGTGGTTTAAATGTCATTATCTGTCCCAAAGCTTTGAAATGATCGTCTCCATAAAACATATGTATAGAATACACCAAATGAAATTATATTTAGATTTTTCTTAAAATAAAAAAATCTACCGAGCAGAACAATATGCATAAATTGCCTATGCATAAAGTGTTTAGTTATTCATGGTATGTGTGCATGCACGCGCACACACACACACACACAAAGATGGATTATTTTATAAGATGCATAATGATTTCTTATACTGCATCCCAATAGCCTATTGTCCAAAATGTAGGCATGGATGAATGGAAGATTACATTTTAATTAGATTTGTGTGGCCTTTTAAAATTCTGTATTCAGCTTTTCTGCTTTGACTTCTGGTTTCTGAGCAGAATCCAATGGTTAATTCCTGCTGAAACATTTTCATATCTCATTGCAGCATCTCAAATTCAAAAATTGACTTTTTTTTTTTTTTTACTGGGGTGAAATACTGGGGTGAAATCGGAAGTTATTGTCATTTCTTCATGAGACAATTATATGTAAAAGCTGCTTAGAGCACAATGGGCCTCTTCTTCTATTCTAATTTATGTGACCACAGGAACAGTACATATTGTAGTTCAACTATCAAGTCAGTTTGGCAATGTAGAAAATAGTAAGCAATCTTCTATTTACAACTCACAAGATGTTCACATGTTTTCTTCCTCTTTTCTTTAGCAATCCTTGCAAGCACAAATGGACATATCTTCTTCCTACCTTCCCACCCTGCCATTTTGTTTCCCCTTCCAAAATATGCAGTTATGAAGTTCCTAGGATATAGTGGCTCAGTGGCCAAGATGCTGAGTTTGTCGATTGAAAAGTTGGCAGTTCAGCGGTTTGAATCCCTAGTGCTGCATAACGGGGTGAGTTCCCATTATTTGTCCCAGCTTCTGCCAACCTAGCAGTTCGAAAGCACATAAAAAAAATGCAAATAGAAAAATAGGGACCACCTTTGGTGGGAAAGTAACCACGTCCCGTGTGCCTTGGCGTTTAGTCATGCTGGCCACATGATCACAGAGACATCTTTGAACAGAGCTGGCTCTTTGGCTTTGAAACGGAGATGAGCACCGCCCCCTAGAGTCGGGAACGACTAGCACATATGTGCAAGAGGAACCTTTACCTTTACCTTAGGAGCACTGTAGAAGAAGAGAAGAATGGCAATGCTATAATTACTGAGTCATGGTGGCACAGTGGTTAGAATGTAGTATTGCAGGCTAATTCTGCTGACTGCCAAAAGTTCGATCTTTACCGGCTCAGCTTTCCATCCTTCCGAGGTCAGTAAAATGAGGACTCAGACTGTTGGCAACAATATGCTGAATCTGTAAACTGCTTAAAGAGGGATGTAAATATAAATATAAGTGCTAATGCTATTGCTAAGAAAATTAGTGAATCATTATTGTCTTGTTGATATTTCCTTCTGACCTTACGCTGGCACTGAACATAACAGATGGTCAAAATAAGAGGATTTAGAGGAAGTGGATTTTCTATCTGGACAGGTATTTTGCCTGAACTGAAAGGAGTGGCCACAATAGCCTGAGGCAAAATGAAGAAAAATTGTTAAATAGAGATGGCTCCGTAATATCTATTTTCACTCCGATTTTCATATTTTCCATATGTGGCACCATCCTTTCTCTTCCTTATTTGCTTTTGACCATTGTTCACAGAAATTTTTTTTCCCTAACATGCCTTGTCATATGTACTTTTTTCTGATAGGGTACAAATTTCATAAGCAAACTCCAATTATATATGATGCCTTAATACACAAAATGCCCCCGACAGATTTTATGCCTACAGGAGTGCCAGAATAAAGCTTCAATCCTCACAACTCTTAGCCTCTGCAACTATTTCCCTTAAAGACTGTTTTTTTCAGTCACATCTAGGAATTTGGCCATTTTCTTGAAAATTTAAAAAAAAAAAGGAAATGTAGCAGAAGGCTAAAATATTACTCTTCCAAGATATCTCTTTCATAAAGCTCATAAAACCTGTTCTTTGGAATTTGATAGAAACATTATTTCTTAGCTATAATCATATCTGTGTTGCTCTTTATTATATGTGTATCAATAGACAATCACAATTTACAGGACCAAGGCTGCATTCAGCTGCCTTTAGAAGTTCCTGCAGTTTCAAAAGGGGAAATAATTTAATGGATGGAAAGGAGGCATGCTAGCTATATTTCATTGATTACATTTTATATGGACTAAATTGAAACTCAAATCAAATTTAGTTTTTATCTCAGCCTTTCTTGCCTTTCAGTCAGTTGTGGGATTCAAATAATTTAACAACCAGTTCTCTGCCCTAATGACTGGCTGAGTAGGCATGGATGGGTGGTCATGTGACTGAATGGACATGACCAACTTGACATCGCTCATCACACTCAGCCCCGCCTTCCAGCCACTCGCCTCAAAGGCCTCAACAAGATAGTTTCCCTCTCTATTTATTTACCACTACTGAACATCCAAAATACACTATCTAATCCTATGTATATATGCTATATGTGTACATACACATTGCATGGTATAGAGCGTGTATAGGCACACAAAAAGATACATTAGGTACTATATATACCTAATGAGAGCTCTTCTAAAACTATACACATTCCAACCTCATACACCTACAGTCCACTTTCTGCCATACATTTAACTATAACTTCTGTACTTTAGAACATTACACACATTTTCAGATTTACTTCCCTAGCCTGCACATGACCATTAGAGCCAGGAGACGTCAAGGGCATTGCCAGAGAACTGTGGGCAATGAAGGGGGTGTCAGCCAGCGGCAACAGTGGGCAATCAAAAATGCATGGCTGGGGACTACACAGTTACCTTAATGAAGCCGATGTCCTCGGCATACTAGCAGAAGCACTGGCAACACATGTTGAGACCAGTTGGAGGACACGCCACTGTGAGAGGAAGAGAGGCTGGGTGGATCGGACCTAGATACTTCCTGGCTCTCCTCGTCCCAGAAGCATCAATCTCATACTCTCCCCTCTCTGCTAGCAGCCAACCCCTTCTCCCTCTCCCTCCCCACCACCACACGATCCCATGTTCCCTGCCACTGCCATTCCAGACGGCGGGTGGTGGTGGCTGGGAGGCCAGGCACTCCCACAACTTGACTGGGCAGGTGGGTGGGAGAGGGATGATCCGGGTGGTGCAACATCGCAGCCCCTAACCGCCCCTTTTGCTGGCAGCCGTGGACTTGTTGGGGAATTCTGGGAGCTGAAGTCCACACATTTTCAAATTGCCAAGGTTGAGAAATACATTTTTTTAAAGAAAATCTATCTATCTATCTATCTATCTATCTATCTATCTATCTATCTATCTATCATCTATTTATTTAAATATATCTATATCTATATCTATATCTATATCTATATCTATATCTATAT
>WNWU01000034.1:6974663-7011980 GCA_012654045.1 Ptyas mucosa
TCTATCTCTATCTCTATCTCTATCTCTATCTCTATCTCTATCTCTATCTCTATCTCTATCTCTATCTCTATCTCTATCTATATCTATATCTATATCTATATCTATATCTATATCTATATCTTTTTTAGCCCAGCTGATAGGCATGGCAGAGTGGATTGCCGCAACTCAGCTGGGCATAAATCTAATGCACATGTGCAGAGCGCAAGTTTGGCAATCGCTCGCAAAGCGCATGCGCAAAGAGAACCGGTGGTAACACCGGTTGGAACCCACCACTGATCATAAGTTGCATTAGACCTGAGCTCTTTGATAAATGCTTAGCATATTATCCTGTGAAATGGTCTCAGAAGCCTTCTAGGACAATGGCTGTTTCCAAGAACATAAGATATCAAAAAATGGGGGTGGGATTACCCTAAAATATCCACTCCTGGGATGATTGAACATCTCTGAAGAGGAAATGTCCCCTCAGCTATCTTGGAACTTAGCCACTTAGTATAGGCTGTATAGATAATAATGAGCTAGAAATAGTGTGCTAGAAACACACTAGGAGCCAATGCAGCATCTGTAGTATAAGTGTTGCACTGTTAAAATGTTTCTCACTTGCCAGTATGCAGGTCATTTCACAGCTGAAGTTGCTAAGTAGTCTTCAGGTGCAGCCCCAGGGAATGTGCACTGAGAAATAATAAATCTGCTAAATTATTTAGCACATTATTTAGCACCTGTAACATGAATGATGTTGTTAGGATGTTCTACATGGAATTCCTTTGGTATAAGAAAGGAGTAAGCTGCCAACTAGCAAAACAGCTTCTTGTCAAAGTCAGGCTGAGAGTCCAAATTCTATAGTATTTGGAGAAAACGATGCTTGCAAACAGTTTGCAGATGTGGTTGGGACAAGGAAATGGGTGTAAGCATCTGGAGCTACGAAATTCATTCTAAATGCTTTTACAACTGGTTGTTTTAGAAAGGGTCGAGACAAGGAGACCTGAGGCCTGAAAAGCATGACTTCTCTTCCTTGGAAGACTGCAGGTAGTTCTTGGCCAATGATCACAATAGAGCTGAAATTTCTGTTGCTAAATGAGACAATTGTTAAGTGAGGTTTGGCACTTTTTTTACAAATTTTACAACTTTTCTTGACCCAGCTGTTAAGTGAATTATGGCAGTCGTTAAGTTAGTAACACAGCTGTTAATTGACTCTGGCTTCCCCATTGACTTTGCTTGTCAGAAGGTCACAAAATGTTATCATGTGACCCCAGGACACTGCAACCATCATAAATATGAACAGTTGCCAAGCATCTGAATTTTGATCACATGACCATGGGGATGCTGCAACAGTCATAAGTGTGAAAAACGGTCATAAGTCAAATTTTCACTGCTGCTGTTGTAACTTTGAGCAGTCACTAAATGAACTGTTGTAAATCGAGGACAACCTGTGCCTGTCTTCTGTGAAGGACAGAAAGGTCTCATCCTTGAGACTACAAATGAATTAAGAAAGTGACTTGTGGTTATAATCTTCTCATCTCCACTTGTTGCTCTGTCGCCTCTTCTGAGACAAATTTGAAATGCCCAGAAGTGTGGATGGATATTATAAAGTAGAACTGAGGCAAGGAATCTGAACTATTTTGTATGCAGCACAACAAATAGCTTGTAATGAGGCATATGGATTGTTCCTGTTACCAACCTCATCTGTGGGTGGTATCATGTCAATCCTTTTAGCTCAGGATAAGAAAAAAAAAAAAAAAGAACGAGGGATGGAAATGATTTTCACATAAATAAAAATAGGCTGCAAAGTGAGGTTTAGATCAGACAGCGCAATGGAGGCCAGGAACTTGGGTTTTACTCACAGAATATATCCATCATCTTGTTTTGAATCACGGGGCTGTAAGAGGAAAGAGCAATCAAGGATCAGAAGTAAGAAAGGGGGTAGGACCAGTGGTGGGATTCAGCCAGTTTGCACCAGTTCACCCGAACCTTTAATTGCTTGTGCAGTTCAGAGAACCAGTTGAAAATAAAGTGCAAGAGAGGTGGTTTTTTTCTTCTCTCCCTTCAGTTAATAGCTCTGGGCAGACAGCCAAGAACCACTTAACAGTTGCAGTTGGAATGCAGCCAGACACACACCTTGAATAAAGTCAATAAACAACAGAAACTGACAGGATTAGGGCAGGGAAATCTATCAACCACCCATTTAGGGATGGGATTAACCTCTTTCCTTCAGGAAGAAGGACACAATTACAAACATTTTCATTATAAAGGATATTAAGTAACACTTCTGTGATCAGCTGATACTTCCTGGAGTTCCCCAAGATTCTTTATAGCTGCTGCAGTGTTGGCTACTTCTTGTTTCTTCCTGGGGGAAAAAGATACAGGAGGGGACAATGATGCAGCTTGGTCATACAGGCTCTGAATTTAATGCATGTGTGGTCCAGCCAGCTGTATTGTTTCTGCTGTGAAGCACCCATAGAATAACATGATAACATAGAATAATAGAGTTGGAAGGGTTAATGGCTTTTGGCAGTTCACCCAGGCTTTCAATTAGCATGAACTGCTGCTCTTAATTTCCTTCTCAGCTGGTGCTTTGGGGTTTTGACTTTTTTTTAAAAAAAGGAGGATGACTGTTTTAAGTTTTCTGCAATGGTTTAGTGGTTCCTGGCACTGTCCTTTTGGGGTGTACTTTCCTCACTCTTTTTGAAAGCCTCTAGTGATGGAACACCCACAACTTCTGAAGGCAATCTATTCCATTGGTTGATTGGTCTCACCCTTAGGAAATTTCTCCTTAGTCCTAGGTTGCTTCTCTCTTTGGTTAGTTTCCATCCATCATTTCTTGTAGTGCTTTTCGGTACTTTGCAAAATAGATTGGCTCTCTCATTTTTGTAAGAGCCCTTCAAATTTCCTGACAGCAAGAACAATTAATTAGTGGAACAACTTGCCTCCAGAAGTTGTATATGCTCCAACACTGGAAGTTTTAAAGAAGAGATTGGATAGCCATTTGACCAGTGGTGAGTTGTTACTGGTTCGCCCTGGTTCAGGCAAACCGGTAGCAGAGGCAGCAGAGGCTCTGCCCACATGTCCGGACATCATCAAATATGCTTTGCACATGCACAGAAGTGGCACATGCGCGAGCAAAGTGAGCGAACTGGTAGCAAAAGTAAGTGAAACCCACCACTGCATTTGACTGAAGTGATGTAGGGTTTCCTGCCTAAGCAGTGGGTTGGATTAGAAGTTCCTTTCCAACTCTGTTATTCTATTCTAAATATTGGAACAGTGCTATTTTATTGTGCTATTTTATTGTGAGTTGGACTAAGGAGAAATTTCCTAAGAGTGAGACCAATCAAGTTGGCCCTACCAACTCAGCCATGCCCACCCAGCCAGTCATTAGGGCAGAGAACCGGTTGTTAAATTATTTGAATCCCACCACTGGGTAGGACCTCAGTTTAAAGGCAGAATATGATATAAGAAGTATGGAGGTGAGGAACGGAAGACAAAGGCTGAGGCTTCCACAGATGGAATTGGGAGAGATGAATTATGAAAGTGATGTTTCACCAAAACAATGCAACAACTCTGCCCCTTTTGTGATGTTGTTGAAAACATAGAAAATGTGGGGCTGATGGTATCCTTTTGGTGAGCGGGGTTCATCCTGCAGCTGTCCCTGGCCTCCTTATCCCAAGCCTATTATACTGCTTTGGATAAGAAAAGTAATAGATTAATTTGTTTAGTTTGTATTCATATTCTTCAGTATGATTTAGGTATTCATATTCTTCAGTATGATTTAGGTATTTAGCGTGATTTGGCTAGAGAGAAGTTCCCTGAAGGTGGGCTTCAGCATGAGTCTGAAAGCTTGGAAGACAAAACCTCTGGTCCCAGTGGCCAACCCGGATTGGATCCTGCAACATTACCCTGGCACAGGTATTTTCGCCTTCATTCGTGATTTAGCTGTGCTTCTATTCTAGCCCTTCTTTACTTTTCTTATATCTTTGTGCGTAAAGCTCGTGTGTTTTAAAACCATTCATTTAATGGAACTTTTTAAATACATATTCTTCACAAGCACAACATATTTAAATATATCTTTTCTCCAAAATGAGTTGACATTTTGATACAACAACAGACTAACTAACAGAACTCTTATTGCAGCCTCCAAGAATTACAAAATCTGGAAGATTTGCAAAAACTTCGTGGTAAATGCAAGATATAATAATTAAATCTAGGAGGCTGCAAAGATTGAATTCCTCAAGGTTTCAGAAGTGAAAGCTTTCAAGATTTCCTACCCATAGTCAAGACCAAGGAAGGGAAGGGAAGGCTAAATTTAACTTACTGACTTGAACTCATTATCCAATGCTTAGAAGCCAAGCTGTACTTTATTAAAAAGCTGCTCCAAGATCAAACGTCCAATTTTGAAGAAACTTTTCTTCTTCCAGTTAAATTCTCTCCTCTTCTATTTATTTCCCCCAGGGAGCTTTCAAGTTTATTTCATATTTCTTCTGATGGTATCTTGGAGTTAATCTTATTGTTGTGCAACAGCAGAAGTAGCTGCCTATTATTTATGTCGCCTTCATTCTGCATTCTCTCTGGTTTGTTTAAAAAAAAAAAGCCTTACGGATGGAGTTTTGTCATGATGTCTCCCATTTAAATTAACTACTGCGGTAGGAAATGATAGCGGCTGTAGGCCTTGGAGATAAGATTCCACTTTGAGTGTTTGAACACTGACAGCCTTCAGCCCCTGTTAATAAAGTCAGAGCAAGAACTTCCAGATCCATTAGAATTTCAGGAACACCCAAGCAATTTTTTTCCCCATTAAACCGAAAGAGGGCAGAAGAAATTTCCCTCATAGCAGAGGTTTATCATATCATATTATTCGGGTAGCACTGTCCAATGTCTGACTCTGATTGATTGGCCTTTAATAATGGAAACCTTTTCGGGGGAGAAGGGAGTTGAAAGAGTTCCAGGAATTCCTCCAATCACCAGTTTCCCTCCATCTGGACCTCAAAAGAAGCCAGAAGTAATTTTTTTAGAACTGGGAAATAAGTAAATTTTCTCCCTACTTAAAAAGTACCAAGGAAAGGGATATTGAGAACATGTTGAAAGGTCTGAGATGTCCTTCGTGTTAAGCGTCCTTGCACTGCAATTACATTTGGGTTGGCTTCTAGTGTATTACATGTTCAGAATAACTCGGTGTATATATATAACGATATAACTAAGTTGACTTATCAGTGACCCAGCCTTCTTCTTTAAATACATTTGAAATTGAAATGAATTGATCAAGGTTAATGTCAGTTTTAGTTCCCTAGGAAGTCTCCTGCTTCTTCCATTTTAGCACTATGCTATGTTTTCATTTCTTTGCTGAAAATGGAAAGTATGTTTTAAATTATTGCAGTATCTCCATTCCCTAATTTAAACTTCATGTTTCTCTCAATGTTTAAACAATGGGCTAATTTTTACTTCTATTGCTATATACTGAGTTTTTTTAAAGAAATTGTGGACTATTTTTAACATAAGCTTTATAAAACACCTTGAAATTTAAAAGAAGAAATTGAGGGAAATATCTATCCAAAATTGATGATGATGATGATAATGAGGAGGAGGAGGATGTGATGATGATGTTGATGATGTTGATGATGATGATGACAATATGCCCTATGGAAATAACATTAAGAGTTTGGATGAAGATGATTACTATAAATACCTGGGCATCCTTCAAGATGGCAACATCAAACACATTGATGTCAAGAATAATTTTAGAAATTTGTTTCAACAAAAAGGATGAATATAAAGAAACTTTTCTTTTGGGTTTAATGGAAAAAGACTTGGAATTTTTTTTGGAATTTTAATGTTATATATGTTGAATGCAGCAAGATTACTTTATGCACAAAAATGGAAGGACATTTCGATCCCCACAATGGACAAATGGCTGCAAAAGTTGTTGGAGTTAGACATGGTTAAATTGACTGCTTTGAAAAAAGAAAAAAAACCCACAAGTCCTTTTGTTTCTACTTGGAAACCTCTTCTTGACTTAGTGGTTGAGGTGGAAAAAAATGAAACTTTGATTTTGGGTGTTACTGATTAGATAGATCTGTTGTTATAGAAATGGCTAGTTTATATTATCAGTTGATGTTACTTCTTATTCTACTGCACCAAAAGGAATCAGAAGTCAATGCCCTTTTCTCTACACTTTTCTCTTCCCTTTTTCCTCTCCTATTTTTCGTATTATTTGCTTTTGTACTTTTGTATTTTATATTATAAACTAATAAAAAAGATTAACATAGAAAAAGAATAAGGTTAGATGTTAGATATATCATGAGAATACGTGTGAATGAAGAAGTCCAAACTCAGCTGAAGAAATACCATCAAGGCAATGAATACCTCGGGAATTCCAGGCATTAGGTACACAGCTGAAATAGTGGACTTAATTCAAGCAGAACTAAAAGCCCTGGATAGGAAGGTCAGGAAAATAATGATAGTGAATCATGCCCCTCATTCACACAGCAGTGTTGACAGACTGTACTTACCAAGGCAAATAGACGGACTTAAAATGCAAGTACAAACCAGACAAATGAAAAGGCACTACAAGGGAACTGAGAGCTATGCCAGAGGTTCCGCCATCCTGAACAGGTCTCATCAGAATAATCAGAGAAAGTGTGACTCAGTATGATGAGATGTAATTCACAGAAACCAGGGGTGAAACGCTCCCGGTTTGGACCGGATCGCCCGATCCGGTGGCGATGGAGGCGGATGATTCAGAGAACCAGTAGCAAAAATCCCTGCCCCCCCCCATTGCCCAGCTGAGCCGTGCAATCATCAGAGGCTTTTTTTTATTTTTAAAAGCATTTTTTCTACAACCTCTTTGGCTGAATTTTTTTTTAAGTCAAAAAAAAAGCCTCTGATGATTGCGCGGCTCAGCTGGAATCATCAGAGGCTTTTAAAAGCATTTTTTTTACAACCTCTTCGGCTGAAGAGGTTATAGAAATAATGTTTTTAAAAGGAAAAAAAGCCTCTGCCTATCAGGCAAGTCAGCTGGGATCGTCAGAGGTTTTTAAAAGCATTTTTTTTACAACCTCTCCAGCCGAAGACATTGTAGAAAAAATGGTTTTAAAAGTTAAAAAAAAAAAGTTGGCCACACCCACTCAGTCACATTACCCACCCTCCCCCAAGCCATGCCCACAGAACCGGTAGTAACAAATTTTACATTTCACCACTGACAGAAACCCATACCACATTGATCATTTCCCAGGTCAGTGATGTTGACTGACACCGATTACCAAAGAGCATAGGTGGATATGGAATGTTGCAGGCACACCAAACAGGTGAAGCAAAAAAAAAAAGGGACATATCTGAAGATACTGAAGAAGATCCATGAAGGTAGTAAACCATGAAGACTTACTGAATACTGGAGAGACAAAACTAGCCTACAAAAAAAGACCAAATGAAGAACAGAATAGTTATGGCAAGGCAAGGCAAAGTATCACATGGTCAGTACCTTAAAAAAAATAGCAGGCAAAGCAGAAAACAGCAAGACCTGGCAATGACTAAGAGCAGGAAAATTAAAAACCGAGTGCCCAGATGAAGCCTTAAGAGCAAATGCTTAAAATCCCAGAATTGAGAAATCAATAACAGATAGTAAATGCCACCTCTGTAAAGAAGCTGAAGAAACAGTGAATCACGTAGTTGGCTGCTGCCAGAAGATTACACAGACTGGCTACAAACAATGGCACGACAAAGAAACAGCAATGGTGTCTTGGAATATCTTCAATAAATACCATTTGCCTCAAGTAAAGAACCGATGGGCCCACAAAGCAGAGAAAGTGGTAGATAATGTAGCAACTAAAGTGCTCTGAGAATTCAGTCAAACCTGCCAAATAACATCCCAGACTTGACAATTGTTGATAAGAAAGAAAGAAAAAAGTCTGGATAGTGGATATGGCTCTATCTGAAGACAGCAGAAGAGAAGAGAAAGAACTGGGAAAAAAATCACAAAATACAAACAATTGCAAATAGAAATAGAATGAGTGTGGCAAATCAAAACAAATATAGTATCAATAGTAATAGATTCCTTTAGTGCAATCCCAAAATATCTGGGACGCCACTTGAATACCATTAATATCGACAAAATCGTTGTCAATTGCAAAAGACTGCATTACTTAGAACAGCTTACTTCCTACAACATCCTTTAATATCATTTAGCCGTTTGACTATGTGTCCAGCTATAATCTATTATACTTGCATGCTGCCCAACGGTCAATGACTCTGGGTGACTCACAATAATGAAAGGAGTTACAATCAAACCAATAAAATATAAAAGATAGATTTTAAAAAATGCCAAGTGTGGTGAAATGAGGGCACTCTCCCATGCCACTCTTGACCAAGTCTTCATAGCTCTTCTAAAAACAGCAGAATGAAGTCCATATGGATTTTAAGGGAACCTTCTTCTAGAATGCAAGAGAAAAGAGGAGGTTTGTTTCTGGGGTCCCAAAATATGACATTGTTTAATCAAAGGAACCCGGAGCCCACCAATCCTGTAGGATCAAATTGGTTGGGCAGATGTAATGGGAGATAGGTGGTCCTTCAAGTAATTATTACTTATGCCATGTAGGGCTTTTTTAAAAAACCCATTCACACACCACTGAAAAGAGAGAACAATAAAAGCTAAGAAGGAAACCAAAACCCAGAACACATATATATCAGCAGGGATTAACACCTGACAAACAGTCAAGGAAAAATCAATTCCCCAATCAAGGAATTACCAAGGAGAAACACCCTTACCAAAGACCAGGGGTGAAATCTGACAGGTTCTGGAGAACCAGTAGCTGAAATTTTGAGTAGTTCAGAGAACTGTCAAATACCACCTCTGGCTGGTCCCAGAGTGGGGTGGGAATGGAGATTTTGCAGTATCCTTCCCCTGGAGTGGGGTGGAAATGGAGATTTTGCAGTATCCTTCCCCTGTCACACCCACCAAGCCACATTTACCAAGCCACACCACGCCCACCAAGCCACGCCCACAGAACCTGTAGTAAAAGAAATTGAATTTCACCATTGCCAAGGACCACACATTTTTCTTTGGAACTACTAAACTTCATATATAAAATTAATATTTCCCAATTATTGTACATACTTTTTAATGTATATTTTAGTACTAAATATTAGGTTTACTAGCGGTATCCATGCCATCCGACATGTTTCCATGCTGCAATGGTTCCCTTCTGGCTGGTCATGCCATTTTAGTTGTAAAAAAACCCCACACTATAATAGGTCTCTTTTTTTTGTAACTCTGTCTATTCAAGTAAGCATGCTACGGGTCAGAAATGTTAACACCATTTGCTCAGACATCAGAACAACAAACCTGTCAAAAAGAATTCCAAAATAGAAATGCACGTATTATTTTTCTTCTTCTTGTGTTCGCTTAGCCATGTCCCTTTCAAGCTGCAGCAGCTGGTGAATATTTAGAATTCTACTTGAAGTCTCACCAGTTTTGATCAACAGATCCAGCCACCGTCAGGGGATAAATCAATTGCCAGCAGATGTGGATTGCTATTTGAATATGAGGCCTGAACAGCTTAATTGGGGGGAGAGATGTTAAAAGTTAAATTGACAGTCATGTAAAAAAATTTTTTATTGAACTCCCAGTGCTATAATTTGTGTCTGAAACAAGCACTGAGTTGCACTGCTCATTAAGAGGGAGGTACTGATGTTTGCTATACATGTCTTATGCACTCTGAGCCTAGAAGTAAATTAAGACCAGAGGGCACACAATCTGAAAATAAGGGAAGCAAAATATCATTCTTCATTCTTCAATGAAGCAGTGCACACACACACAAGCACTGCTAAGGAAGACATTTATTTGTACAGGTAGTCTTTAACTTACAACCATAACTGCACCTAAAATTATAGTCATAAGTCATGCTGGTCAGGGGTGAAATGCTCCCGGTTCGGACCGGATCACCTGATCGGGTAGCGATGGAGGATGGTTCGGAGAACCGGTAGCAAAAATCCCTGCTTCCCCCATGCCCAGCTGAGCCACGCAATTATCAGAGGCTTTTTTTTTTATTTTTAAAAGCATTTTTTCTACAACCTCTTTGGCCGAAGAGGTTGTAGGAAAAAAAAAAGCCTTTAAAAGCCTCTGACGATCCCAGCTGAGTTGCCTGATCAGCAGAGGCTTTTTTTTCTTTTAAAAACATTTTTTCTACTACCTCTTTGGCTGAAGAGGTTGTAAAAAAAATGCTTTTAAAAGCCTCTGCTGATCAGGCAACTCAGCTGGAATCGTCAGAGGCTTTTAAAAGCATTTTTTTACAACCTCTTTGGCTGAAGAGGTTGTAGAAAAAATGGTTTTAAAAGTAAAGAAAAAAAAGTTGGCCACGCCTACCAGTCACATTAACACCCCCCCCCCCCCAAGCCACCCCCCCACAACCGATAGTAGCAAATTTTACATTTCACCACTGATGCTGGTCCTGACTGGGCTTAATTTTATGATCTTTTTTGATAGCTGTTAATCTGTAGAAGGTTAGCACCCACCCCTCTCCTAGAAGAATGAAATATTTTGGGGAATATTAAAAAAGGCAGAATATTATATTTTCCTAGATGAGAAATGGAGAAACATTTTTTTAAAAAAAGATAGAAAACAAACTAAGTCTTTCTTAACAGCTCCAGCAGATGCTGAGTCCAGCTTTTAGAAATGCAGCTTTGGTAATCCATTCAAGACAGGATATTTTGAACAAAGGCAAAATTAGGTAGAATGGTAGGATTAGCCCTCACTCAAGATTCAACACAGGCCATAATAGGAATTGTCCAACACTCTTTCAGAACACAAGGCCCTTTGTTGCATCACCCACAGAAACTTCAACCAAACTTGGCTCAGACAATCTCCTAGGATTTGTACTTTGCCTATAGAGCCAACAATGAACCCTACATAACCCCTACATAGCCCCATGAGAGTCTGACAACAGCCAATAGAATAAATGTTCTTGCACAGGAACAGGAAGCTCATGTGCAAAGCCCAAGAGAAGGTATAAAAACCCCTTTTTCTCAACTCCATTTTGTCAGCTGCACCAGAACCATGTGCTTGGTGGTTGTCTTTATCATTAAACCATCTTTCTAATCAGCCTCCATATTTCCAATGTCTTTCTCCCAGCTTGGAACTCAACCGGATGGATATTTCTTCCAACAAAATGAACATGGCAGTTATTAAGCAGATCCATGGCATTGGGTTTTTTTTTTTTTTTTGCTGTAAATCAGAAGTAAATGATGGTTCCCAGCAAAAAAAAATAAATAAATAAAAATAAAATTGTAAATTACGGTCATGTCACCATAGGATGCTGCAAATGGCTGTAAATTCAGGCTGGTTGCTAAGCACCCAAGATGTGATCACATGACTCCAGTGGTCCATGGAAAAATTGTTTTCCGCAAAATCAGTCCCTGGGGCCAAACAGATTGGGGCCAATGCTCTATCAAACAGGATTTTATTTTTTAATTAAATGAAATGAAATGAAAACTAAAAAATGGGGTGGGAGAGGAGAGAAACTCATATTCTTTCTGATGTAAAAAAAATGCCAAAAAATTGATTGGTTAGTTTTATATTTGTGGCAACTCAAATAAAAATTGACTAGAGGAGTTGCTATTTTCATTAAGTTTTCCAATGTTATATTTGTCAGTCTACTATCATTCATGCTAAATAGTTCCTGCAATTGAATACATATTGTTATTGTTTTGGATGATACTTTGGGCCCTATTAGTGATTTTTAAAGATCTTTGCCATATCTTTTAATGTGTGGTCCTGACTCTTCATGCCTGAAAGCCAATGGATGGTGATTGTATGATAATTTTTGAAAATTATTGATAATTATTGAAAATAGAAGTAGATTTAATGTAATGCCAATTAAAATAACATTTCTGTTGAAATTTGTCTAATTTGAGCTTTTCTTTAATTGTTTGGACTTTCATAAATATTTGGAAAAATATTCCCAGAAAAATATATTTGTTAATAGAAGTATTTTAATTAAATAACACAAATTAGTGGCATTAATATATGGCTGAAAATACTTACGAATCTGTGGGGATGAATACATCTTTGGAAACTGAATATATATTTTAAGAGGAATCTTAATTTAATTTAGATAAATTGACCAGTAAATGCTTAATTTTTAATGGAATGTCAGACTTTAAGGTTCTTGCTTATTAAATTGCAACTGCTTTATGAATACGGGGGCTTCAATTTTCCAGATACTTAACTGTATCATTGGCTACACATATTAAAGGGATGTGAGCAGGTTGGAATAAATAAATCATGTTAACTGGAACTTAATGTGTGGTCTTGACTCTTCATGCCTGAGAACCAGTGGATTTTGGATTTTAAGGCCCTTGAAATTAATTAAATAAATAAAGAGCGCATACTGTCCTTCCTTGGGGGAAAAGGTCTATTTGGGTTCTCTGAGATAAATGACTGGCAAAATTTTGTAAACAAAAAGAGAATGGAGTGCTATAAAAGTGCAAAGACAGTAGAAATGCTGAAGGCATCATTGTGAAAGTCCATAGGTTGTGGAGTTTTGAGAGAAAAAAACCCTAAAATTTTATTCCATTTGTTGCTTTCCCTTCCTTTTCTGGATTATAAATTAAGATTGAGGGAGATGGTTACTACCAGAAAATAGATGAAAGAAGGGAAGAGAGTCCCAAAGGTGTTTTTTCAAGAGGCAACTAGACTTCCTAGTTTTTCCTTGAGGATATTTCACTTCTCATCCAAAAAGCTTCTTCAGCTCTGACTGGATGGTGGGGAATGGAAGGATTTATACTTATACAAAAAAAATGCAAATGATCAGCTGTCTGCAAGGGATATAAATCCTTCCATTCCCCACTATTCAGTCAGAGCTGAAGAAGCTTCTTGGATGAGAAGTGAAACATCTTCAAAGAAAAACAAGAAAGTCCAGTTGCTTCTTGAAAAAAGCATCTTTGGGACAACCATGACCTGGATTACTCTCCATAGACATTCTGTGAGAAAAGAAATGAGTTTTGTGCCTGTTGCCACCATTAACTGAGCACTGGGGATTACATCAGAGACTTGACTTACAATATAAGATATAATGTAGAACATGCTTGAAGAAATGGGAAAGATTGTCACAATGTCAGTGATGGCAAACATGATAAGAGAAAATCATGGTGAATATGGAGGAAAGAATTGATTTTAAAAAAGGGAAGAATCTGGAGTACAAGTAAGAGGAGAGGTTAAGCAAATTAAGGAAAAAAATAAACATTTTAGAGATCAATACAGAAGTGATAGAAAGTCAAGAGACAGACAAAGATTTAAACAATGTGGCACTATTGAGAAATAAAAGAATTTTGTTTGAGGTTGAAGGTAGTCTTGGAAGAACCTGGTAAGGACATAAGAGAGGATAATTCAGGCTTTCACAATTATTTTTGGAATGGGAAGAAGAAGATATGGAGGCAGAAGTGAACAAAGTGTCTAACATCAGAAATAAACTTTGTTCATAATGCTGTGTCTTATCTTGGTTCCAGCCAACTGCTAATCAGTAAAGGAACAGAGTTGCTTAACCAATTGGGCATCTCAAAAGATTTGCTATAATATTTTAATACACAAAGGGAAACTAACTTTCTATCTGATCTCCTGTAATCACTATTCCAAAACAGGGAAAAACACAGATATATCTTAAACAACATCAGTGTCAATGGCTAGGGGAACAAACAGGAGATTGGACAACTTCAAAAACAATTTGTGACATGATGTGAAGATGTATTGTTGTTTTTTTTAAAAGTCAAAAATATCATCAGCTTCAAGATCACTTGTTCATCCTAGCCAGTCCTTGTATACTTTATTTAATTTTGCTGGATACAGTATGAAAAAATTATATATTGTTTTCCTCAAAAAAAAAAAAAGATAATTGACCAACAATATATGGTCTCTTCTTCAAATGATCAAACTTTGTCTAATTCTTAGAAGTTTAATATCACCAAAAAATAAAGCACATGGTAAGTGTAATTCTGATCATATGAAGCCTTCATTTTTCTCTATACAACTGTAAGTTTATAATCAGACTTAAGAATATGAATTTGTGCTGTGCTCCAGGATATATTGTCATAGTTCTATTGTGGTACTGAATTTGATATATCTGAAACAAATGTAGGCAAGAAGGAAGAGTAAGAATGTTTTGAAGCCAGTTCATTAGTTCAAATTTCGTGGTAAATTTGAACTAGCTGGAAGTAGCAGAGGTTGAATGCAGCTTAATGAGGCATTTAATTGACAATTAATGTATGTTGAATGCCAGCCAGAGAAGGAAAATAGGAAAGTTTGTGGTAAGAAATCTGGTCAGTGAGTCAGTTTTAGGAGACAATTCATTATAGGAGGAAGGTTGATTGGCCAAATGAGTTAGGGAGAAATTTTAAATATAGATCATTAAATAAAATGGAAAGTGACTCAGTAACATTTCTTTGAAAGAGTGGTTTATCTCAGTGGTTCTTAATTATAAGTCCACTATCACCCACCAGGCATGCAACTCAAACATTAAATACTCCCAAACTACCACTGCAAAATTTAGACATAAAAAAGAAATGTTATAGAGCACAGCTTATGATATGTAGGTGTATATGTGCAGTGGAAAATAATTCAGTTCTTCTGAATAATTCAGATCTTCAGCTTGTATACCAGTGTTAAAGACTTTTGTGCATTGTATGTACCTGTCATAAATTGGGAACTGGCTATCTGCAGTAGTGGGATTCAAATCCCATTGCTACCGGTTTGCTCGTGGGCCCGCGTGGGTGCTCACACATGTGTGCAATGCTTCTGCGCATGCGCAGAGACATCCGGGCAGGTGGGTGGAGCCTCTTGCCACCGCCGCTACCAGTTTGCCCGATCCGGGGTGAACTGGTAGCAACTCATCAATGGTGGGTTTCAATTTTTTTTACTACCAATTCTGTGGGTGTGGCTTGGTAGGCATGGCATGGCTTGGTGGGCATGGCAGGAGAAAGATACTATAAAATCTCCATTCCCACCCCACTCCAGGGGAAGGTTATTGCAAAATCCCTATTTCCTCCCGATCAGCTGGGACTTGGGAGGCAGAGAATAGATGAGGGCGGGGCCAGTCAGAATTTTTACTACCGTTTCTCCGAACTACTTAAAATTTCCACTACCAGTCTCTAAAACTGGTCAGAACCTGCTGAAACCCATCTCTGCAACCCACCACTGGCTATCTGCTACAAAAGTTTGGACAACTTTCCTAGATAACAGCTTTTCTAACCCTGATTTAAAATGGACACATTCCACAATCAAATCTCAGTTATACTATCCATGAGATTGCTGTGCTTGATGGAAAGCAGCTCTTCAATGCTCTTCACTGTTCAGTTTCTTCTTGCTGTTTTATGTATTAACAACCTGTTCCTTCCCTGCCTTTATTACTGTTACAGAACAGAATATTTTCTTCATGGGAAGCCAACCACATGTATCATTTTTGTGAAACTGTTGCCCCAAGTTGAAATCCCCATTTGCTATGGGATTTTTTTTTTAAAAAAATGGTTGTGAGGATTACCATTTAGAGCCTAGAGCTGAAGTTGCATACATTTGATGTTGTGATTTTTAAAATAGTAGGTTATTATTTATTGTTGGATGAGCAGCGTAGTCACTTTATGCTGACTGTGAAAAGTCATTGTTAAAAGACTCTTGCGAATTCGTGACCTTATTTAGAAATAAGGGGTATTCTAGCTTAGTGGAAAAGCACAGGCTATATAGAATAGAGTAGAATCATAGAGGTGGAAGAGACTCTGGAGATACTTTAGTTCAACTCCCTACCCAAAGCAGGAGACCTTATACCATGAGTGTCCAACCATTTGGCTTGTCTGGGCTGCACTGATTGAAGAAGAATTGTCTTAGGCTGCATATAAAATATATGATATAGTTAGTATGCATAAATCACATAATAATGTTAAATGTTTACTATCTTGTGCTGCTGCATTACTAGCTGTCCAGGGCTGCATAAGGCCCATGGGATGCGAGCTGGACACCCCTGCCTTATATCATCCTGGACAGACAGATGTCCAATCTTGATTTGAAAATCTGCAGTAAGGTAAAGGTAAAGGTTCTCTTTGGACATATGTGCTAGTTGTTCCTGACTCTAGGGGACAGTGCTCATCTCCGTTTCAAATCTGAAGAGCCAGCTATGTCTGAAGACATCTCCGTGGTCATGTGGCTGGCATGACTAAATGCCAAAGGTGCACGGAATGCTGTTACCTTCCCACCAAAGGTGGTCCCTATTTTTCTACTTGCATTTTTTAACATGCTTTCGAACTGCTAGGTTGGCAGAAGCTGGGACAAGTAACGGGAGCTCACCCCATTACGTGGCACTAGGGATTTGAACCACTGAACTGCCAACCTTTCGATCAACAAGCTCAGCATCTTAGTCACTACCGCATCCACTTTAAATCTGCAGTAATGGAACACAATTCCAGTGATGAAACACAACTCCAGGAGGTAACCTGTTCCAAAGACTAATTGTTCTCATTGTCAGAAAATTTCTCCTTAGTTCAAAGTTGGCTCTCCCTTTGATGAGCTTCTTGTCCTGGCCCCAGGTACTTTGGAGAATAAGTCAACCCCCTCTTCTCTATGACTGCAGTTCAAGTATTGGAAGACATGTCATCCCGAATCCTTCCCTTTATTAGGCTAGACATACCTAGTTCTCCTTTAACCATTAGCCTCCAGACCCCTTATCATCTTTGTTGATCTTCTCTGCACATATAGTAGATCCCAGATTTGCTCATATCTAAGTAGGGCTGTGAAATTGTGTTTGAGGTTCTGTACAGTTGCAGTTAATTATTCTTAACAGTACTAAAACATTGTCTCAGTATAGGCAGAGTTCTAGTTTTCCTAAAACTAAAACTATCCACCTGGAAGTGTGCATTGACAATTGACTGGTCTTTTGTTAGTAAAAATCAACTGTATTTATGGAATGAAAGCCATAGGATAATGTATTTAATATAACTAAAAGTGTTGAAAGCTAGATCAGCATGCTGATTAGGGATTATGAATTGTGTAATCCAACATATATGGAGGTCCCAGAGTTATCTGGAGAAACCCAGATAAGAATGAAAAACAGCACATAAAACTAATACATTATATGGGCACTGATCAGTACGGTATACTCAAGGAACAGAATCTGTCATCAAATTCCATCAAATCCCAACAATGTCCAGCCTACCATCAACCTTACCTGAAACTTTCTATAAAACCACTGCCTTGATATCATGGTATATCAAGTTATGCAATGGACGCATAAACATTACATTTTTACAGGAAAGCCACAGATTGCCAAGTATATCTATAAGCTGCCAGCTTCCATCCAGAACATACAGCCAAATCTATCGTTTATTCTGGTGAGAGAGAAGATCCCTGAGGATGGGCTCCAGCATGAGTCCAAAAGCTCAGAAGACCAAACCTTTGGTCCCGGTGACCAGATTGGATTCTGCAACATTATCCTGAGACATACAGTATACTGTATATTTATTTGCACAAAATTGAAAAGCAGAAAAAATTCCTACAAAGGGGGAGGTAATTAAGAAAATATTAGAATGTGCAGAAATGAATAGATTAACAATGGAAATTAAAGGGAAAGAAGAATTGGAGTATTACAATATATGGGGGCAATTTTATCAATGGGTAGAGACTGAATATAGACAAAAAGCAGTATAAAATGTAAGAAATTTGGAAAGAACATGTTGTAATAAATTAAATTAAAATGTAAAAGCAAAGATATATATGTATGAAGAAAATGGTGGTAAAGGTTGAATATGATGACACAAAAATTTTGTACTCGGATGAGATTTTCATTCATTTCATTTATTTAGATTTATATACCGCCCTACTCCCGAAGGACTCAGGGTGGTGAACAGGCACAGAATAAAATACATAGATACAAAAGTTAAAACATAAATAAAACCAAATTAAATAGTTTAGCCTGAGACAATTAAAAACCCAATCATTTAAAAGCAGATTAAAAATTTCAATTTAAAAGAATTTAAAAGAAAAGGGGAGAAGGTTAGGCCAGGCCGGCTTGCTGAAATATGGATGACACACTGATTGATTAACGATGTGATGTTTGTTTAAAAATAAAAATAAAGAACTTTTTTTTAAAAAAAGTATACTGTATATTTTCCTTCATTCTACCATCAATTCTTAGGCTGTATGCTACAATATTATTTGTTCTGATCTATTTTACACCAATGCTCAACTGATGGGTTAAAACAGGCATTCAGAAGACTAATTTGTCTATCCAATAAAACAACTAGACAAGTCAGTAAAGCCACAACAATTCACAGGGAAGGCCTATTAAAAGACAAACTATTAAAAGAGAATACCTACAGCCTACGTTCCAGCCTTTCAAGCACATAATGAATAAGCTATAACCTATTTTGAAAATGACACTTCACACTAGGTGGCAGGCCATTCTTTCATCCAGACAACCACCCAAACTGAAAGAGGTTCTCAAAAACTTCAAGGAACAACAGAGCAATGATGCTAACATGGGAACCAGAACCTGCAAGAAACACAGATGTCTACTTTGCCCCCATATTTATACCCACTGCACTATGACAGGCCCCAACAACTTCATACGTAAGATTAGAGCAGGGGTCTGCAACCTTAAACACTGAAAGAGCCATTTGGACCCGTTTCCCACAGAAAAGAAAACACCGGGAGCCACAAAACCCTTCCCATGCCTGACTATTTCTTGAGCAGCCACAAAACCAGCATATGTAGTTGAATTAAACGTTCTGTTTTCTTCTGAAACTTTTCTTTTCTTGGATTTATCTATGGGTTGGCCAACCGGGGGTTGAAAAGCTCAATAAATCGCGTGCCGGCGGGTGTTGCACATTGGCAGTGGTGACGCATATTTTGAGTGACAAGGAGCCGCAGCAGAGGGGTGAAAGAGCCACATGTGGCTCCAGAGCCGCAGGTTGCTGACCCCTGAATTAGAGGCACCATCACATGTGCTAATCCTTCAGAGTGATATAGTGATGACTCCTTGGCTTCATCCTCTTTTGAAATCCTGTATTGATTTAATCACTCTGTAAAGTGAATTACAGCTTATAAAGTTTCTGCTTTTAATAAAATGTGTTAGAAAAGGTGATACCAAGCTCTTTCTGTTTTTTGCGATGTATATATGTATTTAGGATATCAGTAACCTAATTAGTAATAGGGAGGTTTGTTCTCATCTCAGACATGAGCACTTGAAAGTTTGTCTGCTTGTGAAATATATATTATACAATTATCCTGGAAACTGAAAGTTGAGTGTGAGCCACATGCTATCTGTCATAACAGGAATAGAATTTTATTATCATTATAATCACTTTTTTCCCAGTTCTGATCCTGAATGTTTTAAAATCATCAATCTCCCTTACATTTTGCAATTTTATCTTGCCTCAAGCCCAGTGGTGAAATCCAATTTTTTTTTACTACCGGTTCTGTGGGCGTGGTGTGGTGGCATGGCATGGCTTGCTGGGCATGGCAGGGGAAGGATACTGCAAAATTTCCATTCCCTTCCCACTCCTGGGGGAAGGTTATTGCAAAATCTCCATTCCCACCCCACTCTGGGGCCAGCCAGAGGTGGTATTTGCCGATTCTCCGAACTACTCAAAATTTCCACTACCGGTTCTCAAGAACCTGTCAAAACCTACTGGATTTCACCCCTGCACAAGCCTTGCAAGCTTCTAAAATGCATTGAGAACTTTTACGTTTGATTAAACGTTACTTTTAATATAAAATTGTTAGGAATTAATTTGTGCTTTTCTGCACTGAAATAAATTTATTACAATAGGACTAATCTGATTGTTTTTTGTTTCCTTGTTGTTCCAAATATTAGGAATGTATACTTCATAAATCCCTTGCATGGAGAATACGTCTATCCACTGTTTTAGTAACTATCATGAAGGGTATTTTGTTTTATTTGTTTATTCCAAAAGAGGAAAGTTAGTGGGCATCTACACTTAAAATATTTCTTGGCAAGGTGATAGGTCAAATGTTCAAATGTTGGATGGAATATGAAGATCAAGGAACTTCCATCCAGTTAGAAGTAGTCCCAAAACAACTTCCTAAGAAAATGATGTCGTGCTGGCCACATGACTGCATAAATGTCTTCAGACTCAATGACCTTGAACCGGAGAGGAGCACTGCTCTCTATAGACATCAAGTACTAGTGGAATAAAATCTGCAGAGACTACTGGCAGGGGTGTCAAACTGTGGCCCGCTGGCCATATGCTTCACGCACAGACCATGCCCATCACAGCTATGCAAAGGGAAAAATGTCATGATACATCATGTGTTGGCGACGTGATGTGGCAAGTTTGACATCCATGTACTACACTAGAGGGAGAATCTGAACTTTGTCTGTTTGTGCTAAACCATACCTAGTTACATGCTTGACATTTTATGTTATGCTATGTTGTAACCAATAGTCACAAAACCTTACTAAAATAAATTACTTATTTACTTACTTTCTTTACTTGCCCAGTGTTGCAGACGCACCACTACCCCGCAACATGGAAGCGCCTCCCATTGGCTAAGTCTTGACAGCTCAGCCGGCGGGAGAAATAAGCAGGCGCTATTGGCTGCTCCTTTTGACAGCTGCTAGATAAATAGCAGCCGTGACTGAAAGTTGTTGTTGTTGCCATTCTAGTTGTTCTAGCTGCCTGTTAGCTATTGTTCCCAATAAAAGGGTTTACTTTAACGCTGTCTCGCCTCGGTTCCTACTTCGTTCTCCCGACCAGAACACCCAGTGATAGACTGATCATATGATTCTACCATAGTTCTGTTATGCAGCTATCATTTTTTACACTTACAAGTTGATTAAGCAAATAACAAGTTGTACACTGTATCACATTTTTGTTCTATTTGCTGTTTCCATTTTTTTTTTTTTTGGCAATTCTCTCAATGTCAGTTCCATTGTTACAACATAATTTGAGAATATGAAAGTACTTTACTGTACTGTAATTATTTGTTGGAGGAACCCCTAATCAACATTAATTAAATTAGCATGGTGGATCAAAGCTAAGAAGTCAGAGTTTGTTCACTGACAAAGTAGACAAATTAGTTGGTTCCCCAAAATTTGCATTTTAATTGAAATATTACTGAGCACAATAAAATGTGAAGAACATCAGGTGATTGAATTTCATAGAATCATAGAAACACAGAACTGGAAGGGACCTCAGAGGTCTTCTACTCCAACCCTATCTCAAGGCAGGAATCTTATACCATCCAAACCAAATGATTGTCCAGTCTATATTTGAAAACATCCTGTGATGGAGCATCACAATCCCAATAGCAAGCCCTTCAATTGATTAATTGTTCTCACTGTCAGGTTGACAGTTTACTTCTAGGTTATATCTCTTTGACAGGTTTCCACCCATTACTTCTTGCCCGGCCCTCTGGTGCCCTAACACAATCCCCTCTTCTTGTGACAGCCCAAGTACTGGAAGACAGTTATCATGTCGTGCCCCCCCCATCCTTCTCTTTAACAGACCAGACATACCTAAGTCCCTCAACCATTCATCATACGATTGAGCCTCCAGACTCATTAATAATGGGTTTCTCTTCTCCATACACTTTCCAAGATCTTAGCATCTTTTCTGAATTGTGGTCTCACCGGCCCAGTGAGATAGCATGGTCCTGATGCTATCCTTCTGTTGATGCAACCTAAGACAGCATTGGCTTTTTGGGTAGCTGTAACATACTGCTGAAAGGGACGTGGTGGCTCAGTGGCTAAGACACTGAGCTTGTCGATCAAAAGGTCAGCAGTTCAGCGGTTCAAATCCCTAGTGCCGCGTAATGGGGTGAGCTCCTGTTACTTGTCCCAGCTTCTGCCAACCAACAAAAATAGGGACCACTTTCAGTGGGAAGGTAGCAGCATTTCGTGCACCTTCACCATTTAGCTGGCTACATGACCATGGAGACGTCTTTGGACAGCACTGGCTCTTCGGGTTTGAAATGGAGATGAGCACCACTCCCTAGAGTCAGGAACGACTAGCACATATGTGCAAGGGGAACCTTTACCTTTTAACATACTGCTAACTCATACTTAAATGGTAGTCCTAGGACACCTAGATCTTGCCTGTTTGATCTTACAGTCCCTACATAATTTGTTTCCCAGTTGATGTCAGGGGTAGTTAAAGTCCCCCATTAACTTGATTAATTTTGATGAATGATAATTCTTCAACTTGAACTAGTTTGCCATTTATAAATGTTGTTTGATTGTGTATCATCAGATAAAGCTACTTTGTCCATCTATCTTTATTACCAACACAATCAAACTTAACCGTCTTTAATTCCTATTGATTTCAGTTGGAAAGAATTAACCCCTGAAAACAGTTAGTTTGGAATTAAAATGTAAATTTCTGACCTCAGCTTTTTTTTCCCATTGGAAAGTACATGCAACAGTAAAGGAAGTGTTAAGATTCACAGGTGGAACAATTAATCGGCCTAAATTACTGCCTGAAAGAAAGAATCACTTATTCTTGGATTTGTAGTTGTTAAAGTAAATCCTTGTAGAAAGAGAGAGCCTGGTGGGCCAGAGTTGTATTTATACTAAATTAAAGTAGTTTCAACATTTTTCAATGAACTATGTTTCCTAATGGAAGCTCAAGAATTTTTATAATGCTGCATGACCAGTTTATGATGAAATTTGCAAATTGGGGTAAGTCCTTATTTTTTAAAAAAATAACCCACCTGAAACACCCATCTGCACTGTTCACATTTAACAGAGCAGGATGTCAAAGAAATTTGTTACCAATTTCATTTAGCTGAACTGCAACAATCTGCCAGAGGTGACCATATTATGGTACAGATGGCAGCAATGACTAAAGTCTCCTGTCATCCATCGTTCATAAAACTTCATAACAATTCATAAAAGTTCATAAAAAATCAGTATACATTCGGAAACATAGTCTGGGAAATGGTGCATCACTTTGAAAGTTAAGCACAATTCCATGACAAGTCTAACCTTGGCTAAATAAATGGCATGAAAAAGACTGGTACAGCAAAAAAAAAAAAAAACCCAAAACAACCCTTAAGAATAATGTCCTGTTTGAAAAAAATAATTTTGCACTGGGATTGCATTCACTGTACAAAACAATACAGGTACTCCTTGACTTACAACCTCAATTGCGCTGAAAATTTCTGTTGCTAAGCGAGACATTTGTTAAGTGAGTTTTGCTTCATTTAGCGACTTTTCATGCCACATTTGTTAAGTGAATCACTGCCTAATCTCTCTCAAAATGTGGTCACATGACCCTGGGACACTGCAACCATCATAAATATGAACCAATCACTAAGCATCTGAATTTTAATCACATGACCAGCTAAGTGTGAAAAACGGTCATCCGTCACTTTTACCATTGGCCTTGTAATTTCAAATGGTCACTAAAGGAATAGCTGTAAGTCGAGCACTACCTATACTCTTTTAACCTCAGAAAAAAATGTGATGTTTAAATTGTAAGGTTTCACTTCAGCATAATTTCATTTATGTTTACCTTCTTTTTATCCTGCTGCTATCCTTTCTTATTTCTATTACTTTTGTTGACCAGAATTCTAATAACTCTGATGATTGGTCTAAAGATTCTTATCTTGAAATGACAGAAATAAAAGTTTAGTTAAGTTTTTTTAGCACCAATTCTGTGGGTGTGGCTCAGTGGGCATGGCATGGCTTGGTGGGCATGGCTGGGTGGGCATGGCAGGGGAAGGATACTGTAAAATCTCCATTCCCACCCCACTCTAGGGGAAGGATCAATGGTGAAATCCAAATATTTTTACTACCAGTTCTGTGGGCGTGGCTTGGTGGGTGTGGCAGGGGAAGGATACTGCAAAATCCCTATTCCTTCCTCACTCCTGGGGGAAGGATATTGCAAAATCTCCATTCCCACCCCACTCTGGGGCCAGCCAGAGCTGGTATTTGCTGTTTCTCTGAACTACTCAAAATTTCTGCTGCCGGTTCTCCAGAACCTGTCAGAACCTGCTGGATTTCACCCCTGGGAGGACACTGTAAAATCTCCATTCCCTCCCCACTCCAGGGGAAGGTTGCTCAAACTTCCCATTTCCTCCCGATCAGCTGGGACTCGGGAGGCAGAGAATAGATGGGGGCAGGGCCAGTCAGAGGTGGTATTTACCAGTTCTCAGAACTACTCAAAATCTCCACTACTGGTTCTCCAGAACTGGTCAGAACCTGCTGAATACCATCTCTGCCCGGGACACTGCAACTGTCATAAGTATGAGTTGGTTGCTAAACATCTGAATTTTCATGACATGATCGTGGGGTTGCTACAGTGGTCCTAAGTGTGAAAAATGGTCATAAATCACTTTTTTCAGTGCTGTTGTAACTTTGAATAGTCACTAAATGAACTGGACTACCCGTATACAAATTATAAGGAACCATGTATAAAATATGCAGAAAAGCAACTGTGGATTTTCTAGGCAATTTTTAAAACACTTGTAAAACTTTTGGAATCTCTCAGAATTAGGAATAATGAATACACCTGAAATTCTAATTAGTCTTTCTATTATAGTCTTATAATAGAAGAGATGAAAATCCCAGTTCAGCACAGCAAATACAGGTACTAAAATGACACTTAAACAAGCCAAATATGCAAAGCCTTTTGTCTGAGTGAATACATTTTTGATTGCACTTTATCCATATATTCTCGGTTGGATTACTGTAATGCCCTCTACATGGGGCTGCCCTTGGGGTGCACCCAGAGGCTCCAGCTGGTTCATAATGCGGCTGCGTGGGTTGTTACAGGAGCTTCCCATTACTCCCGTGTAACACCTCTCCTGCGCAAGCTGCACTGGCTGCCGGTGGCCCTTCAGATCCGCTTCAAGGTGCTGGTACTTACCTATAAAGCCCTTCATGGCATGGGCCCGGGGTACTTGCAGGATGACCTCCTACCGGCCTCCCACCGCCCAGTGCGCTCACATAGGACTGCCCTCTTCCGGGTGCTGTCGGCCAGACAATGTCGGATGGCAGTCCCCAGGATGAGGGCGTTCTCTGTGGCTGCACCGACCCTCTGGAATGGGTTACCCACTGGGCACCGGACGGCCCCCAACCTCCGCACTTTCCGCGCCGACCTGAAGACATGGCTTTTTCAGCAAATTCCCTGATCTGCCGCGAGGGTTTTAATTGTCTGGGGATTTTAAATTGGCTTGTTTTACCATTATTTTATTGTTATGCTGTTTTTATTCTGTGAGCCGCCCCGAGTCCTACGGGAGAAGAGCGGCATATAAATTTGATAAAATAAATAAATAACTAAACTAAATATGTTATTCTTTCCATTCATTTATTTAAATTGTACGTTTGTTATACAAAAAGAAAAAAGAACATAGGTCTCACCTTTTCTTAGGAAGGATCGATGTGTCTCTTTGGATATAACCTCTAATGCTGCTTGTAACATGGCATATTTAAATGTTAACAAAGAAAAAAAAACAGGCATTTATGTGCCCTCCAAAAAATAGTTTATAATTCAGGAAGCCTACCGTTGTTGCATTTCATTCTAAATGTAGTGTTTCTGGAGGTAACTATTTTGCATTGGAAAAGAACTAAATTTCTTTTCTCTTTGAACTAACTTGGGAAATTGAAAAATGTTGTTAGACAAACAGCCCCCCCCCCCCATTATCTCCCACTGTGAAAACATTTAGAGTTAATTATACAATCTGCAAAATTGAACTAGACTGCTTTTTCCAGAAATATATTGCAAATAAGAGTTTTGCTTCCCAGTTCCCCAGGTCCCTAAAACAGTTCCCTAAAAATGTCTGAAAACAGGCATTCAGGGGTGTAGTCTTTCTTTGCAAACACATCTACAAGGAAGTAGTACAGAGGTGGGTTTCAGCAGGTTCTGACCAGTTCTGGAGAACCGGTAGCGGAAATTTTGAGTAGTTCAGAGAACCGGTAGTAAAAAGTCTGACTGGCACCACCCCCATCTATTCTCTGTCTCCCAAGTCCCAGCTGATCGGGAGAAATTTTGCAGTAACCTTCCCCTGGAGGGGGAGGGAATGGAGATTTTGCAAGAGCTCGGTGCCTTCCGCTGTGCCCTCTTTTCCAGCAAGCTGGGCTGGCTTAAAAATAATTTTAAATGTTTTAATTGGTTAGTTACTTTTAATGTATGGGGCCAAATATATATATATTCTTAATTGCTTTTAATGTTTGTATTCTTTGTTTTTTAATTTTGGCTGTACACCGCCATGAGTCCTCAGGGAGAAGGGCGGTTTATAAATCTGAAATTAAATTAAATTAAATTAAATTAAAATATCCTTCCCCCTGGAGTGGGAAGGGAATGGAGATTTTACAGTATCCTTCCCCTGGAGTGGGGAGGGAATGGAGATTTTACAGTATCTTTCCCCTGCCGTGCCCACCAAGCCATGCCACGCCCACCAAGCCACACCCAAGAACCAGTAGTCAAAAAATTTGAAACTCACCACTGAAGTAGGACTGTTGAAGAAAGAAATGCAATCCAGGGACACTTATTATGCTATTGGATTTTGTGAACTGCACAGGCTGCCCTATGAACGTTCCAGGGCTTTTCCTTTATTGATTGGCATTTTTATATCAAAATGATCGTTTCCTGCCTTCGTCCTGAGTTCCTCCAAATGGCCAAACAGGCCAAGGATTCATGCAGTTGTAAATTGCAAAATGCAATGAGTGCTGCAAGACTCCAGACCAGTCTTGTTATTCCACTCTGCTGCTCTCATTGGTATGTGCAAGGCCAAGCAGAAGGGAGGGGGTGGAGGGGTGCGGGGCGAGAAAAAGAAAAGAGCTGAATAGAGTAAATGTCAACACTTAATAAATCTTATTGCCAACAACCTGCCAGCAAACGTTTATCACACTTCTAATAATGCTCCAAACAGTTACTGCACAATGATGAATCATGCCCTTATATTGCACACATGTTGATCATAAACATTTCTCAGGCTTCTGGCAGTGTGCACAGCATTGGAGAGACAGCATGGCTGGCTGAGGAACGTTTGTCCTAAAGTGGTCCCTGCGAAGTGTCAGCATTTTAACACACAATGAAACGGAGGTGGCTAACTAGAGGACAACAAAAGGCAGACCAACCAGGCTGCCTTCCCAAAATAAAGCAGGAAATTGCCAAACTAATCTTAAAGCATGTTAATGCTGAGTTAAATTCCTCTCACTTTGACTGGATGGATTTCCTAAAGGAAAAAAAAAACTGTCTAGGATTTTATTCTGAGAATTTGTATCTGCGTCTGGATCTAGAGCTACATCTATTGGGTTTGTGTCAAATAGATCTGCCTTGCTCCACTGAAGTGCTTTGTGCCGTAGTAGAGATACAGCTTGCCTCACTGAAGCACGGTGAGTGCCTCATTCTCCTTGGGAAGACGCTTTGTGATGCTTTTGTGACCTTGTCCAGCAGTTCCAACAACTAGCATGAGTTAGAAAAGGCTTCTGCACATGGCATTCTGAGACCGTGTTGTGAAGTGGGACAATTCGCCTCTTTGTGAGATGGGATGGGCTTGGCTAATCAGAAGACACCGATTTCCAAGAAAGCAAAGGGATGAAGTTGGCAGCCATTTCCTAAAAAAATTACTAAAATGCTCTCCGTCACTGATTTAAAAAAAAACAAAAAACTATTATATGTGGGAACACTTTCAAAAAGTGCTTTGGCTTGTAACAGTGTGTGAAAAAGACCTTGGGAGATAGTGGGGGAAAGAGAATCTGCCTAGGAAAGAGAAGGCAAGAGAAATCAAAACCCGCACCTGTATAATGTGGTAGAAAAACAGACTCAGAAGGGACCCTTACTAACTTGCCTGCCTGAAAAAAAGGAAGCAGGAGATTTGTATTATCAGACCTTCACACAGTCTTTGTCAGGGTTCCAAGTTGTGTAATTTTAATTTGAACTTTTAAATGGGGGATTTTAACTGTCGGACCAAAATTGTTTTTAAATTTTGTATTTGATGTTTTTTACTTCTGGCTGTTCACCGCCCTGAGTCCTTCGGGAGAAGGGCTGTATATAAATTTAAATATTAAATTAAATTAATTAATTAAATTAAGTAACATCCCCAACTAAAGAAGACTCCGAGGCTAGAAGTTCCTCAAAGTTCCATTTTATTAGTGGTATCATATTGGCACATCTGGGAAAACCCCAATCTGAAAGCTTCCGTTTTTTCCCCACCCAAAGGAAAGTCAAAGTCCCTTCCCCTGCACCCACGTGTCCATCACATGATCCAATCAATCCACCTTCCCAACTGGAGATGCCCCCCAGTAATGCCACTTCAGGTGCAGGCTGAATGTCCTTGACTCCCAGAGAAAAGAATGTTGTTATGGCTCGATATCTCTACAACTCCATGCAATCCCCCCTCCCAATTTCCCACAGCACCAAGTGTGGCAGCCCTGAAGACCCAGAGAAAAAAATGGCCTCTAGGGCTGACAGTCTGCATGATTCTATTAAGGTAGCCTTACAATAAAGTAATATTAGCTCATTTGGTCATGTTTCCTGGTTGCTACCTAGGAAGGCTGACAGACTGGAGCCATGTAGTATGGCCTATTTGTGTGCCCCAGTTATTCTTGTAAATAAGGATGAGACGATGGCAGTTAGTTTTGCTGACTTTTTTTGCACTGAAACAAAAATAAAAATTAGGCAAGTGGTCTGTGTGGCAAATGAGAAATGTAGGCATCATGGACACCTCTTTTGGCAGTTAACATATCCTGTCCATTCTATTTTATCCATTCTACATTCCTGTGAGATTTGTCAGTGACACTCATCTGTTGCCGGTAAGAAAATTCTGTACCTCACTGAACATTCTCGTATGACAAAATGAAAACTTGCTTGCTGCATTAGCAATTACATGTATGAAGATCTCATGTGGTTAGTTCTACTGACAGTTCTTCCTTTTCAGAAAGAGTTGGCGAAACTGGACAGGGCCACTGAGGATTTTTTGAATGACTTCTGAGCCCACTGATTGATTTTCCTTTTTCTACTGTTATTATGTTACCTCCGAATTACTAGCAAATTATTAACAAATTATTTTCAAGGCACGTAAAAAATGCAAGTAGAAAAATAAGGACCACCTTTTGGTGGGAAAGTAACAGCATTCCATGCGCTTTTGCCATTTAGTCATGCCGGCCACATGACCACAGAGACGTCTTTGGACAGTGCTGGCTCTTCGCCATTGAAACAGAGATGAGCACCGCTCCCTAGAGTCGGGAACGACTAGTACATATGTGCGAGAGAAACCTTTACCTTTACCTTATTTTCAGGGCAGAACTCATGGGTGACTGAGCTAGTCTTTCAGCCTCTCTCATTTCACAGGCTTGTTCTAGGGAAAAACGGAAGAGAAAAGAGGAATATTCACAACCTTGAGATATTTATAAAAATAATAAAGGTGAGATCTCTATCTATCTATCTATCTTGCAGAATTACTGTATAGAAGTGATCAGGAATCCTACTAAGGTCATCTGTATGCAGTGGCATAGATTTTAATCTCAACAGAAAATATATATTTATCAGTTTATCAATTTTACAGCCTAGACTATAAATCATGTAATGTCCAAACTGACTACACACTACTAGTTTGGGTACGTATTAGAGATTTATGAAAGTACAATAAATCAAATCATTTATTTAGTTCTGAAAATCAATAAGATATGATTTGGATATTTGAGAAATGTCAAATCAGGTAATTTTGATCCAGAACTCTGAACTGATTTTTTTTTTTAAAAAAAGCTATTTTTCTACATGCACTGCAATGTCCCAAAGGTTTCAGTTGATTCAAATGCATCCAGTATGGCAATTCAAATTGATTTTCTTATTCGATAAATTGATTCAATTTGGAGAAATGCCTTGGAATTGAATCTCCAAATAGAATATTTGCACAGCTGTGGTAGTAGTTATACGTAATAACACTCTCCGAAGACGGTTATCAACAGTTGGTAAAAGTGACTTTACCAGCATGAGAAAAAACAAACAGCTAATTTTTAAGTTTAAACTTAAAGCAGGGATTTTCAAACTTTTTCTGGCCTCAGAACAGGTTTGTTTAAAAAAAAAACAATTAAATTCCCAGAAAACCTGATCTAGAAGGGTCAGACTACAGCATATTTGCCATACCTTAGAAAAATTGGTATGGACACTCTTGGAACGAGTAATCTGTTTTTTGGGGAAGAGGGTCGGTTCTCACAGAATCCTAGGATTTTACACAAGTGTTTACAAAATTTCTGTTCTACAATATGTAGCTATTAAATGCACATTTAAAGGCAAAGCAGCAAAGCTCAGGGAAATCCTTTCATTTGAAGCTTTCCATCCTCTTGTCCCTGTTTTCTCTATCACTGAAATATCATCAGTATCTCCAACTTTTTATCACTTAGTTCTGCATTCTAAAGATTTCATTCTCATAACAACAGCACTAACATGCATCCTTCTGCATATCTAAGGATTCCCAGTTATGTAGAAACCACAATGTCCTTTCTGAATGGTTCCTTTTATTCTCAAACTAATACACATCTATTGCTATCAGAAAGAATAGCTGACTCTATCCCAAGACTCATGATAATGATGATGATGATTGATGAAGATGATTTTGCTGGAAATTGTAAATGGTTATTGTTTTCAAGAGTAGGAGAGAGAAATTAAATAATATGCCAGTGAATTCATGCAAATACTAATGTTAGTGCGGTTTCCTGGTGAACGTGTTCTAAATAGTATATTCCTAAACCAAACTAAACATTTATCTTAATGAAGCCCTATAAGAATGGTGTCATTTCTTGTTTCATACAAAAATATGAAGGGATTATTTTCACAGTATAAACCTCTGCATCAAAACTGTAATCAGGTTCATCAAGTGGATCTCCCCTCATGGAAACCAAAGCCAAAATTGACTAATTATACTAATTAGCCACATGTACTAATATAATTTTATCAAAACTGCGGTGTGAGGAAAACTCTCATGTGGTTTGGATCAGAGAGGATTCTAAGCTGAGAAGACGGTGTTCAATCTTGTGTCCAAAGTGCTGTGAGTTAAACTCCTTAACTCACCTGGTTTAATCTGGTTTCCTCCCTGAATGAAAGGTATACTCTGATGCAGGGGTCTCCAACCTTGGCAACTTTAAGACTTGTGGACTTCAACTCCCAGAGTTCTCTTCACATGTCTTAGCATTCGAGCTGTTCACATTGAAGTCATCAAATCCATGGACACCTCCTGCTTTATCAACAGTCTAAGAAGGTTCCAAGCCTACAGGGGTCCAGTCAAGGTATTTAGATCTGACCACAGAACAAACTTTGTAGGAGCCTGCAAGGAACTACAGATCAATGAAGGCACCAACCTTGATACAGCAATTGACGATTACTTAAAGGCCCATAATTGTGTATGGACATTTAATCCTCCCCAAGCATCCCATATGGGAGGAGCACAGGAACATATGATCGGCATAGCCTGCAAAATCCTGGATTCCATGTTGATGACACCCACGCTGATGCATGAGATCCTCACCATCCTCATGGCAAAAGTGGCAGCTATCATCAACGCTCGAATTTTGGTTCCAGTTTCCTCGGATCCTGAAAATCCCAATTATCCTCATCCCAGCCCCCTTGCTAACCCAGAAGACAGGTGACTGGCCAATATCATTAGGGAACTTCGTTGAAGTCTACAAGTCTTAAAGTTGCCAAGGTTGGAGACCTCTGCTCCAATGAAGAGGGAGAAAGGAACTCACCACAATTGTTCTTGTGTTCCAGCTGACCTAGGTACCATAGAGAGTGAGCTGGTTTGGGTGAGAGAAAGGCACTCAGTGGCCTCCTGCACTAAGTGTTTGGTTTTTTTCTTTTTTGTACACATTTTTTTTCTTTTTTGTTGTTAGTGTTGGATTGTATGTTTTTCTATTTTGCATTTTATTCATTAACATTGATATCAAAATGTTAGTGATGAAGTGAGAGGACAAGAGAAGCATTAAAACAGGAGCAGATTGCTAAGGACATTCAAGTTTTTCTCTCTGGTACCTTCTGCAGAAGGTTTGGACTCTGACTGGGTAGATTCGGGCAGGGTGACAAGGAATAGTCTTGAGAACATTTTCTGGGAAGAGTTTGACTCTGTGACCCCTGATGATGTGGACAGAATTTTGGGGAGACTTAGTGCAGCCACATGTTTACTGGACCTGTGTCCCTCCTGGTTAGTACTGGCTTCCCGGGAGGTTACACGAGGCTGGCTCCAGGGAATTATCAACGCTTCGTTGAGTGAGGGTCACTTCCCCACTGCCTTGAATGAGGCGGTGGTGGGGCCTCTCCTCAAGAAGCCTTCCCTGGACCCGGCAGTATTAGCCAACTATTGTCCTGTCTCCAACCTTTGCTTCATGGCGAAGGTTGTTGAGAGTGTGGTCGTGTGACAGTTTCCACAGTTCCTGGAGGAATCGTCTTATCTAGATCCATTCCAGTTGGGTTTCAGGCCTAGGCACAGCACGGAAACAGCATTGGTCGCATTGGTAGATGATCTCTGGAGGGCTCGGGACAGGGATTGTTCCTCTGTTCTGGTCCTGTAAGATCTCTCAGCGGTTTTTGATACCATCGACCATGGTATCCAGAATGCGGCCACACGGGTAGTTACAGGAGCTGAATGGCGCTCCCACACAACACCTCTCCTGCGTGAGCTGCACTGACTCCCAGTGGTCTTCCGGGTGCGCTTCAAGGTGTTGGTTACCACCTTTAAAACGCTCCATGGCATTGGACCTAGTTATCTTTGAGACCGCCTGCTGCTACCGACGGCCTCCCATCAACCTGTGCACTCCCACAGAGAGGGCCTCCTCGGGGTGCCATCAGCCAAACAATGTAGGGGCCCTCTGGAATCAGCTGCCCCCAGAGATAAGGAGAATTCAAGACCTCGGTGCCTTCCACTGTGCCCTTAAAACCTTCTTTTTCCAGCAAGCCGGGCTGGCTTAACAATTTTTTAAATGTTTTTTAATCAGTTTGTCATTCTTTTAATTGGGGCCAAATAGATATATATCCTTTTGATTGTATTTTAACGTTTGTACTTAATGTTTTTATTTTGGCTGTACACCACCCTGAGTCCCTCAGGAGAAGGGCGGTATATAAATTTGATATAAAATAAAATAAATAAATAAAATCCCTCCACCCTTAATCCTGTGGAATTCTTAGGTCTTGTGAAAAATCTGGATGTAAGTACCACCACCAGATGGATTTGCAATTGGCTGACCAAGAACACCCAGCATGTAGTATTCAATGGAACTACATCTACATGGAGAGAAGGATGCAGTGGGCTACTTCAAGGTCTTGTCTTTGGCCCAATACTCTTCAACATCTTTATAAATGATTTAGATTTAGAAGTATTGGTTACATTTGAATGGAGGGAGAATTCATCAAATTTTTGGATGAAACCAAGCTAGGGGAATTGCTAATATTTTGGAAGAGAGGCTCAAGATATTTCCTTCAAATAAGAAGTATCTTATTACATATAAATTGCCATGACTTACTAATTGCAGATTCTACCAAATGCAAATTAGTGTTGTTTGCTATGTATAAGACTAGGTAAGATAAAAGGACACCAGCTGGGTGGTACTTAATATAGTTTTTATCGTGCAAGAATAAATTAATTGTTAAATGGTACATCATTAATTTTCAAACTATTTGGGGGATTATTCAATTTCTACAGCCAAGTGACTCTAGACACCTTACAACTCTAAAACTCAGAATCACTGAGGTTCTCCAAGATCAGTAAAAAGTATCACTAAAATAGAGTTTTGCTATCAGTACAGATTTTCTTTTTCAGTAGGAGGTCAAAAAACAGTTATATGTTCACAGTGGATTACAGCAAAGTATACAATCTATTTTCTTATTGGTTACGTTTGAATTCTACTTTTTTTTTTCCTTCAGGAATTCCAGACAGCTTATATTATTTCCCCACAATAGCAATCTTGTGAGGCTAAGAGCCTACCCTTTTTGGAGAATGGACCTTTGCATATTATGTAAATGTCAAACATAGCATTTACAGTGGCCTCTTGCAGGTTCACAGACTTTTATGAAAGACACAGTGCAAAAGAAATTATTTTACATATTTCCTCCATTTCCTGTGAAAACACACCCACAAGCTACTTCCAGTTTCATGACATTGTTTAGCAATGAACCATTAGACAAACAAGGTCACCTCTAGTGCCTTTTCTTTTTTTCCCTGCAGAGGCTTTAGAACATTTAAACAGAATATTATTTGAGATTGAAGCACTAGCACTTAGACTTATATACCACTTCATAGTGCTTTACATCCCTCTCTAACTGGTTTACAGAGTTTTGTTTTTTGTTTTTATTAAATTTGTATACCGCCCTTCTCCCAAAGGACTCAGGGCGGTGAACAGCCACAAATAAAAAACACATACATACAGAATTTAAAATAGAAGTCAGCATATTGCCTCCAACAACCTGGGTCCTTATTTTATCGACTTTGGAAGGATGGAAGGCTGAGTCAACCTTGAGCCAGTAGTGAAATCTGAACCGGTTTGCTACCAGTTCACTGGCCGCGCATGCACGCTGTGCACCAAGCGTGTTATGTGCGCGCACATGTGCAGTGCATGGAAAATGTGTGCTGCATACATGTGCAAGCACGGTGCACGCCAAACACACACTGCAGGAGCATACATAGTACACACCAAAAGGAGGCTTGGGTAAGTAGAACAGTGAGGGGGGATCAGCTGTGCCGTGCAATTTAGCTTCGGTAGAAAGCAGGATTTCCTGCTTTCTAGCAAAGCTAAACCATACGGCATAGCTGATCGTCAGAAATACTGGTTCAGAGGAACTGATAGCTTTTTTTAACTTACTAGTCTGCCTGAACCAGTAGTTTTTATCACTACTGGTTCACCCGAACCAGACCGAACCGGTAGCATTTCATCCCTGCCTTGAGCCTGTCATGATCGAACTGTTGGCAGTGAGCAGAGTTAGTCTGCAATACTAACTACTGCCCCACCACAGCTCTTGAAACCTAATTTGCTTTGACTATATATCTTTTCAGGCTATAATGCTGAACTAAAAAAAATATGTGGATGTGACTATTTCTAATTACGTTACTCACATTCTACATTTAAAAAAGAACGCACTAAATACACATTGGCTGGCTACTTTTCATGCTTGAAATAGCCCAAATTTTCTTCCTCAGTCTTGCCTGGTGGACTGTATTCTGTCTCCCACAGTCCTGGAGGAATAATTTTGGTGTAGTAGAAAGCTCCTATGTCCATCCTACTTTTTGATTTTCCAGTGACTCTTCTGGATCTCATCCAAAAACCCTTTGCAGCAACCTTCTCCAGAACTGCCCTTCAACCTATAGGCTTCCATCAGTATAACATTGACCAGTCCAGTTTAGATTTATCAATCAGCAGTCCTCTTTATTTAAACCAAGCAGCAAATTTTCAATGGCCATTGCTATTTGTTGTTAGTTGCGAAGTTGTGTCCAACCCATCGCGACCCCATGGACAACATTCCTCCAGGCCTTCCTGTCCTCTTCCATCCTCTGGAGTCCATTTAAGCTCACACCTACTGCTTCAGTGACTCCGTCCAGCCACCTCATTCTCTGTCATCCCCTTCTTTTGCCCTCAATTGTTCCCAGGATTAGCCTCTTCTCCAGTGAGCCCTTCCTTCTCATTATTCATGGCCAAAGTATTTGAGTTTCATCTTCAGGATCTGGCCTTCTAAAGAGCAGTCAGGGTTGATCTCCTCTAGGACTGACTGGTTTGATTGCCTTGCAGTCCAAGGGACTTGCAGGAGTCTTCTCCAGCACCATAGTTCATAGTTCAAAGGCCATTGCTATAAGTGTCATCAAATTTCTCCTCCTTGTCTTTTTTTTTTTACAGGATCCTCTCTGATGTTCTTAAGACTCCATTTCTGAGGCTACTTCAACAATCCCTCTTTCTCTCATGAGAACATTTTCCCATGCTTTGTTGGTTCAACTTAATTTCTACTCATCATCTCATTAAAACAAACTTTTTGAGTGTCTGTATAAGTATGTGAACAGGCAGTAGGAAGCCATGGCTTTTAATAATACCCCTTGGTTAAAAAAAAAAGCAGCTACATGCATTTCTGCATTATAAAGAACGTAGTACTAAGGATGTACAGATTTAGCTGTTTCTGTTATGATAATAAATCCCTCTCTTTCTCCTTCTAAAAATTTCAGTGATACAGAGAACAAAGAGTTTTCTACTAATTTACCCGAAGGCTTGTTCCACACTTTCCTGCAATTTGTTATTTGCCAAATGGATCAACATTTCTTTAATAAGTTTATTGTAAGGCTTCTAATTTGCCTTTTTCACATATTGTCTTTATGTGACAGCATATGTAGAACACACTGTCTGAAGAAAATAATTGCTCTTTTTTATTAAATGTGTGATTTCTCTTCTGCATAAGAAAAGGAATTATTTATCACTAAGTTACAATAGTGGCTAAGGGTAGGTACCAAAGATCAAGGCAGAGTTCCCACTATATAGGTATTTCAGTGCTCTGTATACTTTTATCACTCTCACTCTGGAAACATTGCCATTATGAAAGTGTGTTTATTCCTGTAGAGACCTGAATATATAAGGATATTAGCATAATCTGTGGCCCTAGGCTGCATGTGATCTCACAAAACCTTGGGGGCAGTATTGAAAGCCCCTCAAAAAGTAGCAATAGCATTAGCAATAGCAATAGCACTTATATACTGCTCCATAATGCTTTACTGCATTCTCTGAGTGGTTTACAATGTCAACATTCCCCCCAATCAACATTCAAGATCACGTGAAGTGTTAATACCACTTTATAATGACTTGGTAAGGCCACACTTGGAATACTGCATTCAGTTTTGGTCGCCATGATGTAAAAAAGATATTGAGACTCCAGAAAGAGTGCAGAGAAGAGCAACAAAAGAGATTAGGGGACTGGAGGCTAAAACATATGAAGAATGGTTGCAGGAACTGGCTATGTCTAATTTAATGAAAAGAAGGACTAGGGGAGACATGATAGCAATGTTCCAATATCTCAGGGGTTGCCATAAAGAAGAGGGAGTCAAGCTATTCTCCAAAGCACCTGAGGGTAGAACAAGAAGCAATGGGTGGAAACTAATCAAGGAGAGAAGCAACTTAGAACTAAGGAGAAATTTCCTGACAGTCAGAACAATTAATCAGTGGAACAACTTGCCTCCATAAGCTGTGAATGCTTCAACACTGGAAATTTTTAAGAAGATGTTGGATAACTATTTATCTAAAGTGGTGTAGGGTTTCCTGCCTAAGCAGAGCGTTGGACTAGAAGACCTCCAAGGTCACTTCCAACTCTGTTATTCTATTCTATTCTATTCTACTCTATTCTATTCTATTCTATTCTATTCTATTCTATTCTATTCTATTC
>WNWU01000034.1:7011990-7027028 GCA_012654045.1 Ptyas mucosa
ATTCTATTCTATTCTATTCTATTCTATTCTATTCTATTCTATTCTATATTAAAACCTCTGATCTTCATAGGCTTATAGGAGTCAACTTCTAAACAATTATATATGTTTCTTTTGGTTTAAATTGTAGTTTTATTGCAAATATATAATGTATTATTTCTTTTAAAATAATACATTGAGTACTTTTCATTCTCAATCTGCCAAGCCAGTCGTCCTCAATGAATGAATGAACGAACAAATGAATGAATGAATGAATGAATGAACGAGGAAAGGTGTTTTGGGTTGGCCATATCAGTCCCAATGGGCTCCAACATTATAATATCAACTCAGGTGCTGTTTACTCTAATTTCTTGCAACTCTCAGAGTAGTTTGAGCCCTGGACTTTAAATAAGGCTTCATCCGTTTCATCATCATATCAGCACAAAAGCAATGAGTAGAATTCTATGAGAATCTTTTACTGAGGAAAATTATTCTGTCAACTGAATAGAAGCGATTCCCCCTTCTACTAAAGGTCTCTAAAATTTCAGAAGGATCGCATGAAGGATTTCCACAGATGGGAAATGCTTCTTTAGCAGTAGGGAGTCTTAACTATGATCCCTGACAGCAATGCCTAGATTTCTCCCTGCCTCTTCAAAGGAAGAAAAGTGATGATAACTTATTAGGTCAGGAACTTGGCTTAGGTGGACTCAGTGGGACATTTTGGCACAGCATTAATATCAAGAGGCTGAGAAAACTTAAAGTAGCCTATGCCAACCAGTCAGTTTCTGAGTACTCAAAAACTTCTAGAATTCTCAGCATGCTGACTGGGGAATTCTGGGAGTTGAAGTCCATACTTCAGGAAGGCACTAAATTTAGGAGACACTATTCTAATGGATACCCTAAAAATACATTACAGGGAAAAAACCCTTAACAGGAAGAGGAACCCCCCCCCCAAACAATGCAATGTAGATGAAGTATGCTAAGTGATTTGTTTTTGAAGGAGGTGGAGGACTGAAATAAAATATCTTAGAAGAGGACACAGAAAATTATTTTCTTGCCAATCTCACTTGTAATTAAGATGCACATGCACTGGGAAACATGAAAAAAATAACATTTTTCTTTTTTTAAAAAAAGCATATATTGCAATTTAATGGTACTGTATATGCGAATCAAAATGAGATCTGTGTGCTTGCTGATCTCTTTGCCCCCTATTCTTTAAATCAATCTCTCTGCTGATCTCATGCCCGCCCTGAATGCTGAGTAAAATATTTGTCAATTGCGGGTTTTTTTAGGAGTGACACCCAATTGTTAATGGAAGTATGATTTCACTTGACTCCCCCTCCTTCCTTAGGCTTGAAACAATTCCCTCTTATGAAAATGAAATATTGTGAGTTAAATTGCTGTGCACAGCCTCTGGGGACAAACTATGACAGCTACGATGAGGATAACAGGAAAGCAATTACAAAATAAAAGAATAGACATTTTGAGGGTTGCTGCTTAGAGCTTTAATATTGACTTGGATGCACTTCTTAGCTCCCCTTCAAAAACGCATTTGCCATTGGAATGTTTTCCATCACTGTCTCCATTGCGACTTGCTAGTAAATCCTAAATTACGTGTAGACATACAAACTTTGTTTAGCCCTCATTATTCCTAGAATGTGAACTTAATTAAAGAGATAATTTACTCAAAGCATTGTAATTCACCTACAGATACAAACCGAGATAAACAGAATTATGAAAATAGAAAAAAATCCTATCAGGCATTGCATGTGTAACCAGATATGTCAAGGAATTGCACAGCAGCTGTCCGGATAAAGTCAGAGACACTGATACAAATTAGTTGTCTTTTATATATAAGTATATTTATTATTCAGAAAGGAAGAACACAAGATAGTCAGGGACATAGTAGACAGTAGACAGTAGACACAGAAGAAAAAGGAGGGGGAAAAGGGAAACACCCCCTTTACACTTATAGCAACCAATCATAGTGTATGTAGATTGCATCATGGATGAGTCAGCACTCTCTAACCAACTACAACTGTGTATTGTGCACTTTACTGTCCCAGCTACTAAATTCAGATATTGCATGAGTAATTAGATGTTTCTTAGGTAGGTAATTGAATCGGGTGCTATGGAAGTGTTTTGCAGTCTGAGAAAAACCTTCATTAATTTTATCCTTTTTTTCTGCTGTTTAATGGATTGTTACAGACAATATACCATGCTACAGTTACAGTTCCATACATCCTCGCTTAGTGACCAATCATTCACTGATCACGTGACGTTATAATGGCGCTGAATGATGAAATTTATAACTCGTTGTTGAAATTGCTGTTGTCACAGGATCACAATTCAGGTGCAATTGGCGCACAATTACAACGGTTGTGGCATCCTAAGATTCTGATTGAAGAATTCTGGGAGTTGAAATCTAACTTCTAAAAGTTGCCAAGTTTGAAAAAAAACATTATTTGTACACTAGATATCATATGACTTGAAGTTTTAGAAATGAATAGGTCACCTGAGATGGGGGATTTGGTGCCTTATTATAATTATGTACCTTTTGATTTTCAGAATGCCCTTCCGAACAATGGTACACTGAAAATTGACAACTAATGGGAAGGAAATTATTGAAAATTTCTGTTTGCACTTTTTTAATTGAGATGGCAGAGCTAAAAAAAATATCAGAGCTTGATGCTGTAAACAGTGAGTTGTGATCATGCATGAATTAACTGTAACTCCTTGTAAGGGAGTAAGGTTGGAGTCGCTGTGTTCTCTTTTCAAAAGTAGCTGTAGTTATGCAGACAAGCTCCAACAGGGAGGGAAAGGGAATGGGGGAAAGGAGGTGTGAGATACAAGGAAGAAGAGAAAAAGAAAGAAAAGGGGGCATTGGCTTCCAACTCTTCCTAGCACAGTACAAGATAAAACACATTCCAACATCAACTTTTTGCTTTTACACATTAATACCATGTTTCCTGTCTTATAGTTTTTTGAAACCCAAAATAAGCGCTTGGCCTTATTTTCAGGGAGGTCTTATTATTTTGGGGTGCTTGGAGAAAACCAGAGGAAATGGTGGGGACTGGCTGCTCATGCATTTAAATATTTTCGGGGAGGGCTTATTTTAGTGCATGCGCTCTAAAGCCTGACTGGACTTATTATCGGGGGATGTCTTATTTTAGGGGAAACAGGGTATATAACTAGCAGTGGTGGGTTGCTACCGGTTCGCACTGGATTGGACAAACTGGTAGTGGCGGGAGGCTCCACCTACTAGCCCGGACGCTTCTGTGCATGCGTAGAAGCGCCTTGCGCACGAGCAAACCAGTAGCAACGGGAATGGAACCCACCCCTGATAACTAGCCATTCCTATAAATCTTTCTAATCAACAAAACCAAGATCAAAGTTTCATTTTTTTTCTTCACAAGCACAAATTCCAGAAGTGATATCCAAATAAGAACATATTTTCCTCTTTAAATAAAGTAATCAATTTAACCCTTCCTGCTTTATCTTCTTTGCTATGGAAATAATGTGTATTTCTATTTGCACCTAGTAATCTTTGTGAACTGTCATCATTTTTATTTACAAAATGTATTGTATTCTTTCAAATCCGTTGGCCTTACTGAAAGAAAATCTATGGCTCTATTCTTAAATGCATCTCTCAGCAGATAAAGACAAGCACAGCAGATTTTGGAGTCAAAGCAAAAAAGAGCTGATCATATTCACTGAGATCTGTCCTATTTGCATTCATTTGGAATTTGGGTTATTCTAGTTATTCTAAAAAGAAAAAAATAATATACTCCCAAGGCTTTAAATACTTTATTCCAATAAATAATATTTAGATTGAGTCTGTGATCTCCTTTCTCTCCTTTTTTTTTTAATCTTAAAAGGCCTTCATGGTTTGGGAACTCCATAATTTAGAAAGTGTCTAAGTGTCCACTGAGATTTCTCCTAAAGAAGCCTGCTCTGTTTGAGAGATGAAATGATCTGCAGAGAAGAACAATGTCTGTTCTAAAAACTATAGAATTCTGAAAATGGCCTAATTCAAGGTAGATGGAGACCTTTTTGAGCCATTCCTTCAAAAACAAAGGAACAATTGTTCAGGTGAGTTCAATTACAGATTTATACTGAGGAAAAATAATAAAGCCTTCAAAACCATTTTTCACATTTATTGAACAGTTATGATCTATCTTTAAAAAGTCTAGGGTATTAGATCTTAATTTTTTTTCTTGTTTTAAACATTTTCACCACTTCATAGGATAATTTTTACCTAAATTCAAATAGATTTTTAAATTATTATTATTGTATACTTTATTCATTAAACATGAAACTCAGTTAACTGAACATTCAAAAATGCATCACAAATACCATTGACTGGTGCTAATAGTTGATATGGGTTGCTGCCAGCATCCTAGGTATCAACCAAATACCTTCTTAAGATGTACGATGTTCCACATGGCGCAGTTTTTTGCAGTTCCGCTGGTGTTATTGCAGGAAGCTGCAATTTGCTGATGTATCTTATAAAATTCTTGGACATGGTACCAAGTGCCCCAATGACAATGAGTCATTCATAGCTGTGTAGTTTCAATGGCCAGCCGATATTTCGTGATTTTTTCCAGTTCTTTTTCTTCGAGTCTGGCATCCCCTGGTACCGCGATGTCAGTAAATTGTACGTTTCGGTTTTCAACAACTGTGATATTTGGCGTGTTGTGTTCCAAATGATGATCTGTCTGTATTCAAAAGTCCCACAAGATCTTCACCTTCTCATTTTCTATAACTTTTTCCACTTTATGTTTCATGACTTTTTGGATGCAGGTAAGTCGTATTTTTTACATAATGACCAGTAGATTAATTTAGCAACTCGTGTCTAGCTTTGTAATCAGTTTGTGCGATTTTGCTGCATTCACATATTAAATGTGAAACAGTTTCGACTTTGTTGTTGCAAAGTTGGCAGTTTGGATTGTCGGTGGATTTTTGTATCTCCGCTTTCATGGCATTAGTTTGTAGTGCTTGTTTTTGAGCAGCGAGTATTAAACCTTCCGTTTCTTTCTTGATGGTACCCATCATAAGCCATGCCCATTACTGGAATAATAATAATGAACTGGAAAACTTGGACCGGAAAATGCGCAAACTTTTGAATATGTACCTCGCTTTACATCCACAAAGTGACATCGACAGGTTGTACCTGCCAAGAAAAATAGGGGGCAGAGGACTATTCCAAATCCATCAAATTGTAGAAGAAGAAAAACGAAGTTTGAATGATTATGTGAACCAAAGTACAGAAAAATTGCTGCAGGCTGTGAAAATGGAGAATGTTATAAAAACAATAGAAACAAAGGCAGAATATAAGGAAAAACAGTTGGATGACAGATTAAATAGATGGAAAACCAAAGCTTTGCATGGACAGCACTTGAAAAACATTGAAGGAAAATGTGATGACAACTTTACATGGACATGGCTTAAGATGGGAACCATCAAGAAAGAAACGGAAGGTTTAATACTCGCTGCTCAAGAACAAGCACTACAAACTAATGCCATGAAAGTGAAGGTGAAGATCTTGTGGGACTTTCGAATACAGACGAATCGTCATTTGGAACACAACATTCCAGATATCATAGTTGTTGAAAACCGAAACGTACAATTTATTAACATCGAGTACCAGGAGATGCCAGAGTTGAAGAAAAAGAACTGGAAAAAATCACAAAACATAATGACCTGGCCATCGAAACTATGCGATTATGGATGGAACATGTAAGAGTGATATCCATTGTCATAGGGGCACTTGGTACCATGTCTAAGAATTTTATAAGATACATCAACAAATTGCAGCTTCCTGCAATAATACCAGTGGAATTGCAAAAACCTGCGCTACTTGGAACATTGTACATCTTAAGAAAGTTGTTGGTTGATACCTAGGACGCTGGCAGCAACCCATATCAACCATTAGCACCAGTCAATGTTATTTGTGATGCATTTTTGAATGTTCAGTTAACTGAGTTTCATGTTTAATGAATAAAGTATACAATAATAATATAAATAAAATATAAAATAAAACAAGAAAACAACCAGAGAAAAATAACATTACTGTAGATAGAAAAATCCACACCAATAAAGCTGAGTTATTGTACTACAAAGCTACTAAAAACCAAAAATGAATAATCATTTTTCTTGAGGGATATCAACATTGTTTGGAAGTAATGCTAAACTATAGGTTAACATTTCAAGACAAATTTCGATGAGCCTTCAGCACCTGAGATCATTCTTACATGCTGTTTTGCATTTAGAAATGTTTGTTGCCTTAATTGCTTTTTTGCTCTGGAAAATACAGGTGCTGAACAGATTTCTTGTCATCTCTAATTAAAACTCATCATTAATGGGCAAAAATGCTAATGGGCAAAAATGTTCTTCATATTAGAGGAATAATAAAAAAATCAGATATACAGATTTATAACTAATATTCACAATCAATGCTCTATAATTCAAAATCTGAATTCTGTTTCATAGTTTTCTTACTGATTACTGGGTAATAAATAATTTTGCAAATGGAACATTAAAACAATAATAAGAATTGAACTGTGCCCAGAGAAATTGATGTTTTTCCAGTATGTTAGAGGACACTATACATTTTGGGTTTTCTTGTCAAAAAGCATAAAGCTTAGAAATTCTGATGTGAAAAACAAGGTGTCTTTTTATGTTTAAGATGCCAAAGGAGTAAGATTGTGATTTAAAGTTAGATACTGTTCTGGGTATCAATCCATCTTTTCCCCCTTCTGTTCAATCCTGCCTGATTCTCAGAAGGCTGCCCGGAATGTTTTTCAGAAGTGGATTGCCATTGCCTATTTCCTAGAGCTGAGAGAGATGATTGGTCCAAGGTCACCTCGTTGGCTTTGTGCCTAAAGTGGGACTAGAACTCACAGTCTCCTGATTTCGAGCCTCATGCCTTAACTATTACACCAAACAGACTCTTTTTTTCTAGTTTTAATTTATTGTTGTAAACTAACAAGATTTGAAAAGTATAGAGTCAATAGTAACAGAGAAGAAGTTATGTGATTAAATTACAAGCCATCTTCATAAATTTCACCCTTTCCAACTAACAGAGGTTTGTTTGGCTGCCAATATTTAAATTTATCCGAATTGCATTTTTAGCTTTATGTAAAGCTAAACAATCAATGAGAAATTACTCATTCTTAAAAGATTTCCACACACAATCCCTGGAGATTTATTTAATGCATAACATGAATTCTCAATTCTTCTCTGCCAACTATGTCTTCAAAATCTACTGCACAAGACTGAAGGATCTTCTGAAGCAGATTTTAGGGCGCACATGCCCTGCAAAGGAAAGGTGGGGGAAATCACCCCTTAAAATTTGTTAGCGACAAAATTTGTCTGCTGACAGAAGCCTAATATTTCCGTCTTTGGAAAATAACTAAATCCCTATTTAATATGCCTTCCGAATGACTTTTAATGAGAAATGAGGTAAGCTCAGCTAGCGTTAAGCTAATATTTCTGACAAGAAATAATATAATTCGAAGCTACCTGTTTAAGAGGAAGAATTTGATCAAATTTAAGAACTAGGATTGGTCTCTTGGGATTGCTATAATGATATTTTTTATCTTGTAACAAATTCAGGAAAGCATAGGTTTCTCAAGAGATTAAATTGAGTTGCAGAAACAGAATAACTATTTGTAAGAAAAGCTGCTAGGAATTGGGGGAAAACATTGATGTGGGAAAAATATATACCTACATATCCACGCTCAATTTTCTATAAAGTGGAGTTCAGGGACAGATAACGTGCCTTTCTTTCTCGCTTTTATGGTTAGCACATTATCTATATGCAAGGTTGATAGACTTAAAATTATCTTGTCATTTCTCCTTTTAGTGGAAGTTATTACTAGATAAATGAGCTTTTAGGGGGAAAAATTGTTTTCAAGAGCAATTGTTAAGATCGATCATATTTACATCCTCCTGAACTTGAAGAAAAATCGTAGCATGCTTTTGTGGCAAAATTTATTTGTTCAGAGGTTTGCTCCAGGAAAGTACATGCAGCATGCATGTCACAGAATAATATCACCAAAATATGTATATTAGAGTAATATATATATACAGAAAAACATTTTTTAAAAAAAAAAATTCTGAAAGGAACATGGCTAATCTTTGATTTAGGAACACTATTGGATTGGGTACCTTGGTCACAAGTTGCAGTTATTTAGTAAGGCAACCAGGTGATCGCCTCACTCAACAACCGCAATCCCATCCCTTCACGTTGTGGTTGCTAAGCAACCAAGCAGGTCGTTAAGTAGATGGAATGAAGGAGATATCTGCTGAAAGAGGTCAGGATAATTCCCACTGTGCATCCTTTTGAAGGATATAGAAAGCTGGAACAAATGTCTATGGAGATTCTCAATCATCCAGGTCATGGTCGTCTCAAAGCTGCTTTTTTCAAGAGGCAACTGGACTTTCTTGTTTTTCTTTGAAGACGTTTTGCTTCTCATCCAATTACATTCATTGCAGACAGCTGGTCATTTGCATTCTTTTAGACAGTTATTGAGGCCACTAGGAGGTTTATGTGTGTCCTCAGGGTCAGCTGAGTCATTGAGAAATTGGACCTGTGCTTTCTGCAGGATGTTTTCTGCGCTGCATCCAGGGGTGAAATCCAGCAGGTTCTGACAGGTTCTGGAGAACCGGTAGTGGAAATTTTGAGCAGTTCGGAGAACTGGCAGCGGAAATTTTGAGTAGTTCGGAGAACTGGCAAATACCACCTCTGGCTGGCCACAGAGTGGGGTGAGAATGGAGTTTTTGCAATATCCTTCCCCTGCCACACCCACCAAGCCACACCACGCCTGCCAAGCCACACCTACCAAGCCACGCCCACAGAACTGGTAGTAAACAAAAATTGGATTTCACCACTGCTTGTATCCCTTCACTGTTGAACAAAGGTACAGGCTGTTGGGGATGAGTCTTGTCCTGAAACGCAAATGATTCCCATAGTCTGCAATTTTTTTCCTGCAAATCAATTCAATACTCCCACACTATTTGAAGAGTGTTCATCCCAAAGTAGACAGTTAAATATCTATGGAGATTCTCTGTCATCCAGGCCATGGTTGTCCCAAAGGTGCTTTTTTCCAAGAGGAAACTAGACTTTCTGGTTTTTCTTTGAAGACGTTTCACCATCGAGTCAGAGCTGAAGGAGCTTCTTGGATGAGAAGTGAAACATCTTCAAAGAAAAACAAGAAAGTCCAGTTGCCTCTTGAAAAAAGCACCTTTGGGACAAAAGCCGGAACAAGCATTTCTATCTTTCAGAAATATTATAGTTACTAGTTTTCCAGCCAGAAAGCTAGTGAATGTGATGTTTCTAAATGGTAGAAAGCTAGTGAATGTGATGTTTCTGAAGGTTCTTTTAGAGCACCAGCTCTTGAGATGTTTCTGAAGGCAAGAAAAGCTGGAAAGAGTCATTCTACTTTTGAGAAATATTGTGTTTGCTATCTTTCTGGCTGAAAAGCTAGCAAACACGATGTTTCTCAGCATGTCATGAATCCAACCCCGGACTCTTCTCCAGTCATGAGTCCAGAGGAGGAGGGTGAGTTTGAGGAAAGCACAGAGTTAAGTGTTAGTCAGTATCGGGGCTCGGAGAGTGTTAGCTTGACAGAGCAGCCTCAGCTGGGTCGATTGGATAAGCAACAGGCAGAGGCTGAGCAAGGCAAGCCACATCTGCAGCAAGTTGGCTCCAGTCAAGTATTGAGAGCAGCTGCTGTGGAGCTGCTCATTAGCAATGAGGAAGAGGTGGAGTCCACATTTCCTCCTGATTAAAGGACACATGGAGCAGAGAGGGGACAAGCACAATGCCGGTCAGCTAGACTATTCACGAGGAAGCAACCTTGCCTTTAATGAGGCTAATCCTGTCCTGAGAACTTGAGAGTTGCTTGGGCAACGTGCCCAGGTCCATTCCATGCCTTGTGTGCTCATGCCATGTACCCTGACCCATTTGAATCATGGACTGATTTCCTGGACTTCGTGTGTGCCCATTAGACTCGGTTACCCAACGACTCTTGCTATACTGAGCTCAAAAATTCAGACCTACGAAGGTGCTTTCTGAGAACCTGTTTGTGGGGTTTGACTAAACACCTGTAGAACTCTTGACATTCATGCATTGCTGTGTGGGAAGCGGGGCAGCACACAACAGTAGAAAGGATGAAAAGAAATTTGGATCTTCAGGATGCAAGTTTTTTTTCCCTCCAGCCAAGTGATGGAGAGTTTCCTTCTGTGCAGTGGTGCTTGGGAATGGGGGGGGGGTTAGGGGGAGCAACTCCTGTGCTGTGCTGAACAAAGAAGCTCACATCCCAAATATCTTCATTTCTTCAACCCCTCACAGTATGGAAGGGAAAATACATCCGCAGATGGCAACAGCTTGCAACTTTTCCTGCTGGCTTCCCCATTAACTTTGTAAGTCATGAGTGCAAACAGTAGTTAATCTTAAGTGTGAACAGGTTTCCACGAACCGGAAGTGCAATCACATGACTATGGTAGTGGTGCAGCAGTCATAACTACAAGGACGGGTTGTAAGTAATTTTTCCTGAGCTCCTCATATCTTTGAATGATCATTAAGCGACCCATTTTAAGTCAAGGACTAGCTTTCCATTCACAAGAGGAGATCCATATGAAAACGCACCGTTTTTCTCCTGAAAATTTCATCTGATATATTTTGCATACTGTAATCTGTTCAACAAAACTTGCATTTTGCAAGATCAAAAACTAAGTGAAAGAAAAATAATTAGCCCCATCTCTTTTGGGATCTGAAGACTATTTTTTTCTTCTTCCATAAGAATATTGTGGGGATAATTCCTAGATTTATTTAAGAAAGAAGATTAAGTCGCTTTGATTCAAAAAAACAAACAAATATGTATTCATATACAAGATGGCAAAGGAACGAAGCTAAATCTGAAGGCATAACGTCTTTGATTGTGATGAAAGACTGAGAGATTTAGTGCTGAATGCAAAAGAAATTTAGTGAAGAATGTGAGAATAATGAGAGGTTCTAAATCTGGGACAGACTTTATTTGGTCGATCTTAAGAAAATTTGTCATTGAAGAAAAGAAACAAGAGAAAGTTACAAGAGAGAAAGTAGAACAAATACAAGGGGGGAGAAAAAGTACAAGTTCTGCATAAAAATTAAAAATGCATTAATTCTTGAACAGAATAAATAAATGGAGATATAAGGCGATACGGAAGATGCTTAGCAAAGAGTGAAACTAATTAGGTTATAAGAGAAATGAAACTTAGATTGTTGGGATCCAAATTTTCTTTCTCTGCCCCACTGCAGAGAATTTTCCTCCTGCACACAGAGGTGAGCTGCCTGCCCTCCTTCAGCAGATAGTTCTTTAGCTCTGTTTAACCCAGTTAACTGACCCATTTAATGACTGCAACCATCACTGGTTAAGATCGGCTGTTTTAGAAACTGGACAAATAAATAAATTATAAAATGTCAAAGATGCATGCGGAGTTACACTTATGGGAAGTATGAAAAGGGATGTCTGGTGTTATAAAGCGAAAACAGTACTGTATGAGAATAATGGCAGAAAAATGTGTGTCTGTGTATGCATGCATGTGTGTGCATGCATGTATGTGTGTGTCTGTGTATGCATATGTATATGCATACATATACACATACACATACACAAACACATATACATGTATAGAAATAAAATGTTAGTGACAAAATAGCAATAGCATTTAGACTTCTATACTGTTTCAAAGTGCTTTACAGCCCTCTCTATGTGGTTTACAGAGTCAGCGTACTGCCCCCAACAATCTGGCTCCTCATTTTACTGACCTCGGAAGGAAGGAAGGCTGAGTCAAACTTGAGCGGGTCAGGATCGAATTGCTGGCAGTCAGCAGACTTAGCCTGCAACACTGCACTCTAACCTAAAATATGTCATTACAAGGAACACTTAAGATTCAGAGAGGCAGAGAAACCGAAGAGTGATTGTGATACAAATAAAAATTTGATTTGGAACTGGATGAAGATTTTAGTCTATTAAAATATATGGTCATAGACCATGGGTGTCAAACTCATGGCCCGCGGGTTGGATGCGTCATACACTGGCCACGCCCACCTCCATTTTAGCAAAGGGGAATATGTTACATGGCGACAATGTGACAATGTGAGTTTGACACTCATGTCATAGACCAACATGCAGAAATTAAAACATCACATCCAATTTTTTTTTTACAACAAAGAAACAAATTACAAAACCATTCATGTTTGCACAAAATAGAGAAACAATCAGATTCAGAAAGGTCTAATTAACACAATGATGGTTGAATTTTTAACCAGAGTTCCTGATCATGACATACACACTTTCCCCTCAAAGATACTTTGGATGAAGAGGATTAAACAAGAGACCTGTGTTAGAATTAATCGAACTTGAACATAAATGTGATGAAATGATTTGGGATGAAAAAGTGAGGGAAGGCTAGTGGGAGTGCTTTACAAATTTGTATAGTGATCTTCTGAATACCTTGAAAATCCTGAAGATGTGCAAAATTAATTGCAAGTTCTTTCTTTTAAACTTCTACCCTCTTTTATTTTATTTTATTTTATTTTATTTTATTTTGTTAGAACAAAAGTAGAGTTTGTTTATTTAAACGTAACTGTTTTAAAGACCTTCCTAGAGGTTCTGGAGCTTTTCACCCCTTTTAAGTAATGCTTCCCATTGGCCTTTCACATTTTCCATTCAATTCTTAATTGTTCAATAAAACTATCAAGGCTGCCATCTGGAAGTTCGTGCATTTTGGTAGACCAACTGCTGCAAACTCGTTACTTTGTGAAGACATTTTTTAATCACAATCACTATCGTTATAACTTACTTTTTTTTTTTCTATTCTCACACTGAGCTTCCATATGCCTTTGGCATATGTTTTATGGTGTCCACAGTTTAGATACCTCCAATATATATAGATATATGGTTTCACCATTTGCAGTAAATATAATTGATATATCTATCTACATTCAGAGCAAATGCTCTCACTCGTAAGATGACATGGTATAAATAAAATCAAAATATTGTTTTGTTTCCATATAATGATGCCATCAAAACTGAAGAATGTCTTTTCATGGAGACATTTCACAGTGACCTAAGCCATACATTTTCAAAAGTTTCAATATCTGGCTAAGGACACATTTCATAGAGTTGGAAAAGGCAGAACTACTATGTGCCATGATGATGATGGTGGTGGTGGTGGTGGTGTTATCCATTCAGTTGTGTCTGATGCTTGGTGATTCTATGGGCCAGGTCTCTCCACATCTTCTGATCTTGCACTACTTTGAGTTTTTCTATGCTCCAGCTGATGTCAGCTTTGATTGTGTCCAGCCACCATGTTCTTTGGCAGCCTGGTTTCATTTTACCACTAACTCTTCCCAACATAATTGCTTTCTCCAGTGAATTCCCCTGCAAGACGTGGTCAAAACAAGTGAGACAGAGTTTTGTGATTTTTCCTTCTAGTGGCAAGTCTGGTGTTATGCGCTCCAGTACTTACTTGTTGGTCATCTTTGCTGTCCAAGGAATACGCAGGAGCCTTCTCCAGTACAACTGCTTAAACAAGTTGATTTTCTTCCTGTCTTGCTTATTTAAGGTCCAACTTTCACAACCATAGATAGCACAAGGAACACAATAGAGCAGATTAACTTACATTTGGTTGCCAGGCTGATATCCTTGCTTTTCCATATTCAGCTCATGTTCATCATTGCTGTGTGACCCAGTGCAATCTGATATTTTATTTCTGGGCTGCATTCACTGTTTTGAGAGATCTGCTACCTAGGAAAGTGCCTAGACAACAGATAGGAAATTGTATTTTCACATGGAGTCATTTCCACTCACTACAACTTCCAGCTGGTGAGAGACTCTCTGCCACATGATTGGAAAATCAAATGCCTAGAAATAACAGGGATAAGTACAAACATCAGACAACATTCGTGCAATGGGAATTGTCCCTCATCTTTTCATTGCAGAATTTTTGTTTCTATTTTCAGCACCTCACTGAACGAAATCAAATTTCCTAGGGAGTGGTGTTTGAATTATTGGCTCGACTTCCTGAATAGCAGCTGCCTCTTTCTTCTATTTGGGTAATTTCAGATCAAGTGAAAAAATAGCTTAAGAGAAACCTAGTGATATATTCAAGATTGTTTCATTGCTAGGAAATTCTTTAGAAAGTCATTTCATTTATTTACTTATTGCCTCCATTAATCAGAGCAGAATTTGTGCAAATTACTATAGAGGGAGATTATGTAGACATTTTCTGTACTCCAGAAGTAAAAAGACGATTGCAACTATAGTCAGGAAAGATTTAACTGGATAAATGCATGCACAATTATTTATGCATAACAAAACAATTCTCACACATGCACTCACACATTATTTGCAGGATAGAGAAAAATTGGAAAGGAATCACATGTCTAGAAAACAGAAATACAAGATTTGAGTTAATTGAGAGAATTAGAGCTAATATGTAGTCCTGGATTAACAACCATAATGGACCCTATTCATTACAGACATTCCATTCCATTACAACATGTGACGGTTGTAATGCAGGTCACTGCATGACCAATCTAATTTTACCACCTTTTTTTGCAGTGGGTATTAATTGAACCACTAATGTTGTTAAAAGAATGCCATGGTCATTAAGTGAACCCATTGTTTGCTCTCGGGAATTTTTGCTGAAAACAGGAAGTAAATGCCCATTTATGGCAAAAGCATTGTAAGTTGCAGTCACATGACCACAGTATACTGCAAACAGCCATAAATTGCTAAGCACCCAAAATGTGGTCATGTGATCATTGGGTGAGGGTCAGCTATTGAAATTTCAGAACCAGGTTGTAAGTATCTTTGATGGGTCCACTTAGAATTGTCACTAAGCAATCAGTCAAAAGGAACTATCTGTATTTTAATAAAAATGAACTGTGAAATTTAAAAAAAACAGTAAACCTCATAAAAAGTGAAACAGAGACCATGAGCAAGTAAAAAGCAGATTTATTATATATATATATATATATATATATATATATATATATATATATATAT